>JACATO010001744.1:0-62417 GCA_018389105.1 Nautilus pompilius | reverse complement strand
TAATGATTGGACATCCTCTACTTTCACTTTTCACATCCGCTCTATTTCCGGTCTCATGCCAGGAGAGTTGCTTCTTACAGTTGAACCCGGCTTTCAAACTGTGAGACTGGGCTCTGTCATCGGAGTAGTATATAAGAGTGGGTGGGAGCAGAACGACCAGGAAAGAACCCAGGGCGAGCCAAATAACGCTTCATCGGGCCGGAAGTAAAAGATTCTGGAAATATTAATTTGTCCCTATTCGCAGACGGCTAAAACGGATTCCCGCTGGCCCCGGTCCGATGGACGCGGTCCCGACACACACACACACACCCCCCTTTTTTTGTTCTCACATCAAACGTGTATTTCTATTGCCCAATGAAAGCGAAGAACAAAAACCCTTCCTTTCACCTCTTCCCGGAATCGTCTCTTTATCGATCTCGCCTCTTCCTCACGAGCTCCCGTCGCCCCTTTTGTTCGCGAATTTTATTCCCGGCTTTTTGTTCGTCAAACGCAGATTCGTGAAACCCTAGCGGAGTTATATCTCTTCCCACACCTACTACTGTCCGGGGGATGGCGTGGCGCACCTTCTAATTTCCCCTCTGTCGCGCCGTCTCCTCCCAGTGAAAGGCCGTCCGTCCGTCCGTCCGCCACAACTGGCCAAACCGTTCGGCCGGACACGGCACCGACAAAGCAGCACTAAAATACCGTTCTCACCTGCTGCTGGCGAACGGTTCGGCAGTAGTTTCCGTTTGTCTGTTGTTGTTGTTGTTTGTTGAAATGTTAGACCCGGTCTCCTGTTAACGTTAAGGCAGCCACCAGGAGACGGGAGCGTCACGTGGCCGCTGACGTCTTTCGTGGAAGGCCTGCAGCAGAACCGGGAATTGAAACCTGTTCAAGTAGTTCGCCGCGTGCTTCGGACGTGTCTGAGACCAGCCCGCCGCCGCCGCCTCCTCCCCTCTCTTGTGGCTGTTTCCCGTGTATTAACACGGTGGGATTATCTCGAGTGGTGCGGGATGCGGACGTCGCTTCAATGGCGAATGCTCCAGCGGTAACCGGAAGCACGCGGCTCCTCTACCAGGTTAATACTGAAAACACGGCTTCAAAGTGCTTTACGACCGACGAGTTATCGAACTTTGTTTTCGGGGGGGGGTCGCGCGGTCACATGACCCACGGGAACTGTTGTCCTGTAAGTTGTGCGCGAATGGCCGATTCTCGTCGCTAGCATCCGCGGAAACGTTTTGGATTTGGTCGCAAAAACGGGAGTCGGCTACGGTTGTTGTTGTTGTTGTTGTTGTTGCTGTTTGTTGTTGTTGTCGTTCTAGGTCCCTACGGACGAGAGATGGCGTCAAACATCCCGGTGCTGAATATCGCCGACAGCTGGTCGCACATGTCGTCCGGAGGCCACGGGATGCTGCCGTCGAACGCGGCCGCCAACCAGGGCCAGTACAGCATGTGGGTGGGCGGCCCGGTGGGCAACCTGTCGCCGCCGAACCAGAGCTGCGCCATGCCGCCCTATCTCCGCGCCACGGCGCCTTACTCCCTGCCTTCCACGTCCGCCGTCACCAGCGGCGGTCCCACTGTGACTATGGCGTCCGTCCAGCCATCGTACGAGCCGTCCTGCGACCTGACCGCCTCGTTCGGGTCGTCGCCGAGCCGCGACGTGAATGCCAGGTCCTCTTGGAACCACCTGGCTCCATCCTTATGACATTCGCTAATCCAACAACAACAAAGGAAGGAAAAAGAAGTGTCGGTTCTGGACGAATTAATCCCCGATGAGGTAATGGCGCATCTATAACGGAGGGTGCGGTACTGTCTCCCTAAAAACGATGAGAAGACGCCCTCTAGATTGCTAACTTATTTATCTTCCATTACTAATAATACTGATTATCAGGGGAGACAACTCTGCCGTCCACTGGATTGCTTTCCCTTGGTGAGATCAAACCAAATGTGTTTACAACAAATTTTTGTTGTCTCTATTCTGGACACGGACCTTTATCTTTTCTCAAGCCCCCACCGATTGTGCCCTTTCTGTTTGTAAATAAGTGGGTATCAGTTGTAGAAACTCTTGTTAAAATGCAGAAAATAAATTTTATTCATGTACTATTTATGGTATGCAAACTCAGTTTTACGTTCACTGTGTCTTTTCTTCTCCTTCATCTTGAATAATTATATATATATATATATCGTGTTAAGTATGGAATTCTTCGCTCTGACTCAATTAAGTCTGAAAAGGCTCTGTTGTGTTTTCCATCCCAGAATAACGAACAATGGAAAGCAACAACAATATATTAAAGAACAAACAGGTCCGACGTCATCAGGTGGTTGAAAATAAGATGGAACTTAAGTAGTTGGCGGTCACAGCATCCACCTTTCCTACAATCGTATTTTCTCTATTTGTTTCCTATTATATGGCTTATAAAACAGCACCCCAGATTTTTCGCAAATAAGGATCTATTATTTTCAGATTTTTTGCCTAGTCTATATATTTATTTTAACAAAGCAAATAAGCAGCAGTTATCTGCCCCTCTTTCCGTTTAGTTTTGACAATGAGACAGTCGAATTCCATATCGCGGCTGATAACCAAACCACGTTGAGAAAATGTCTATAGATAAATTGTAAAACGTTTCACAATGTTACTGTGGACGACCGCAAACGAGAACTTATTCCATTCTTTTATAATTTTTTTTTTAAAGGAATTATTTTGTTCTATGGGCTCCGATTCTTTCCACATCTAAAGATGAAGGATTTTAGTGGGAACCTCTAGCTGTGAGAGAGGCTGATCACCTGGCGTAATAAATACGACAACCGATTTCCGGAGATGGAACGAGAGAGCGGGAAATAAAGAAATTATTATTATTTTAATATCAAGGCTTCTAAACGGTTTTGGAAAGAAAAAAAACTACGTATAATCATGGTTTTGAGAGAGAATGCTGCGAACATACCAGCTACATCATCGTTCTTTCTTAGATACGGATTCCACACCTGCATGCAAATTCAAGGTGTAGACGTAACACGATCTTTACAAACATCGCGAAAAGATTCTTTGATATTACGGTTCTTTGTTACATATATAAAGTAGGTTTTCCATGTTCAAAATACCTCCTACTGATGTTCTACACCGTTTACAAGGGAAACAGCCATGGTGATGGAAGGCAAGTACCGCGGCCGTCCCCTAGGAGGCGCTGCCAATTCTGCGCCGCGCTGGGCCCGGTATTTTCGACTTCGACGGTGGAAAATCTCTAATAAGTTTCTTTCCGGAGACATTGAACGATCTCTAAAACGCAACTTTATTGTACTACTACTAATAATTCGGTAGAGTGTTGGGGCACGAAGAATGTCACATCCACGTTAATAATTTTGATTATCTCCCTTAGGTTACGCATATAAAAACAACAATAACAAAAAAACAACTGGGTCGTGGGTAGGGCGCTATTTTGCCCTCCCGATGTCAGTCGCCATGACCTGACGTTTCTTGCAATACTTTCGAATTACGAAGAAAACTTTTTTTTTTGTTGCGCAGACGGTTACAAAACCAGGCAAATATCTCTCCTCTCTGCATTCCAATAGTTTGTTTGTTTTTTTTAAGCAGCGAGAGTTGTATCCCTTGCATCAAAATGGCCGCAAGTTAATACAAAAGCTAAGAGGAATTGCTAATTCCCCTGGCCCTGGTCGGTCGAGCTTTAATATTCTTTTGAATGGCGGAAAGCACATCTTTCCTAAAGACGTGAGGAGAACTCGGACATCTTAACGTTATACAACATGGAACTTGTTTTTAAGCAAACGAAACGATGTCGTTTGAGAAATGGTTAAGGTAAGGGGGAGACAACTAAAACAATTGGGAAATATTTATAGCGTATATGCAAACACTGCTGCTAGTAGTATCGACGCCAGTATTACTAATAATAAACTTGAAGCAAATATAGAAAAGCCACTTAAGGATTGCATTTGTAATTGAATGTACTGCAAATATTTGAAAACTATTCTAATTATAAACATCAATACTACAAGTACTAACGACAAATAGTCTTTCCCCTTTCCTTTAAAATTCTTGTCTTATATGGCGGTTGAAATTAGTTACATTCCCGGGAGATACAGCAACCGGTTATTACTTCCCACTGAAGAAGAAAAAAACAATAAAATCCCAGCTCAGGTGAAATTTAAACAGGTGTGTTGTGTCAATAGTATTTGCAGTTGCTACCAAAAGAACAGAGCCTTAATAGAAATCGTCTCTCACCCTCCGCTTTTAGACTGATCGACATTCTAAGACCAAATCGTTCACGTTTCACATTTTTACACTTAATCTCTCTCCTCTCTCTCTCTATATTATATATATATATATTATATCTATATAGCCCCCCCCACCTCTCAACAATGAGAGGATTTGACTTGGGCTATTAAAAACATTCAATTCCTCTTCATACAACACCGGTGACGTATGTATATATTTTTTTCCCTTCTTTTAAATCGACTTCCGCAAAGTACGATTTCTTTACTCGTCTCAGGTCTTTTATGGTCAATATTTTTAATATAAAGAAATTCTTTTTGTTTGATCTGAATATTGATAATTGTGTAAAACCAATTTGGTAAATCTCTATTATATTAACACCGCCCTTTTTCTTCCCCCGCGAGTCGGGGATGAATCCATCTGCGCAGCAGGAGGCGGATGTTAAATGGTGGAAACGTTTGTTTATCGAGAAACAGCGGGGGACCTCCAACCAATTACCTGGTCAGAACAGAACAAGCGCTACACATTGTAACTTCTCAGATCGTCCGCGTCCATACAAAAACTACAACTAATCTAAAAGCAAACACACGCACACAGCGTATATATATATATATACATATATCGCCGATGTATAAGGCTATCTATAAGATTATGCGCCCGTAACCTTGTATGTTCTCTCTCGCTCTCTCTCCTCCCTCCTCATCTCCATCTCTCTCTCTCTCTCCATCTCTCTATTCTCTCTCTCTCCCTCTCCATCTCTCCATCCTCGCTCTCTCCATTCTCATATTCTCTCTCTCTCTCTCCCTCTCCATCATCATCTCTCTCTCTCTATCTCTATATGGTGTGTGTGTGTGTGTCGTGCGCGCGCTGTGTGTATTCTCAGTTCCATTCATAACAGACATTAATTTTCTCTGCGCTGAAAACGATTACAAAAGCTATAGAAGAAGTCATCAGATTTTCCAAATAAAATGTATAGAAGGTGGAAAAAAAAACTGATCGATTTGTTTCGACATCTGGATGCTATCGAGCGCCTGTGTCGGCCCAGGAGGAGCCATCGTGCTTTTCACAGGTGAATTAACCGTATAAAATTCGAAAGACGTGGGATCAGTTATAGAGCAGAAACCTCTTCACATCGCTCTGGTTACAGAGAATAACGAAAACCTAATCTAGAAAAATAAAATTCAAAATAATTTAAGAGACCGAGTTATGATTTATTATTATTTATCGTAGTCATCTCTCCTCTTCCTCTCTCACTATATATATATATATAACTCCTTCGCTCATATTCTCTCTCTCCTCGCTAGATATATATATATAATATAATATATATAGATTATCCTTCTCTCACATATTCTCTCTCTCTCTCCATCTCTCTATTCCTATCTCTCTCTCTCTCCATCTCTCTCATACTCTCTCTCTCCATCTCTCTCCCTCTCCATCCCTCTCTCTATTCTCTCTCTCTCTCTCTCCATCTCTCTCCTCTCCGCCCTCTCCATCTCTCATAGTCTCCTCTCGCTCTCCCGCTCCATCTCTCATATTCTCCTCTCTCTCGCTCCTCTCACAACGCTCTCTCTCTCATCGCTCATCATCCTCGCTCTCCTCCTCCATCTCTCTCTCTCCCTCTCCATCTCTCAGATATTCTCTCTCTCTCTCTCCCCATCTCTCCCTCCCTCTCCATCTCTCAATTCTCTCTCTCCTCTCTCTCCTCTCCCTCTCCATCTCTCATATTCTCTCTCTCTCCTCTCTCCTCTCTCCCTCTCCTCTCTCTCTCATACTCTCTCTCACTCTCCATCTCTCATACTCCTCTCTCTCTCCATCTCTCATATTCTCTCTCTCTCTCCCTCTCCTCAATCTTCTCTCTCTCTCCCTCTCTCCATCTCTCCTCATACTCTCTCGCTCTCCTCCATCTCTCACTCCTCTCTCCATCCTCTCATACTCTCTCTCTCTCCATCTCTCATATTCTCTCTCTCTCTCTCTCCATCTCTCTCCCTCTCCATCTCTCATATCTCTCTCTCTCTCCCTCTCCATCTCTCCTCTCATACTCCTCTCTCTCTCTCCCCCAATCTCTCTCTCTCCCATCTCTCATAATCCTCCTCATATTCTCTCTCTCTCCATCTCTCATACTCTCCTCTCTCTCTCCATCTCTCTATTCTCTCTCTCTCTCTCTCTTCCATCTCTCCTCTCTCTCTCTCTCCTCTCCTGCATTAGTAGCTGCCATGGGAACAGCTCTCGCTCGTCGAAAATTTCGCTTCCTATTCAAGCGGCCGGCCTGGCTGGTGTATTCCGCCAGCCAGCACCGTTGCCTCCGCGTCGCCGGTCCCATATTTACATTCACCGAATAACACTTTTGTTAGTCTCCGGCGACGGAGAGCGGCCCGCGCTTTCAAACGTGGCATCTTGAATAGAAGCCATGGAAGTAGGGGGGGGGGACAGGGACGGCGGACTTGGCAAAGAGCGTGATAATTACCCCGAAACTGTGTGTGTTTGCGCGCGCGCGCGTACTGGCAGCCGACCCTGGGTCGTTAAACTCCAGGCGGAGGGTTAGGCAACAGGGAGTGGATGACCCGGTCGGGCCGTCGTCATGTGACGGACGTGGAGAGCTGACCGTGGGTCGCCTTCAACAGGTTCTCTTGGCCTTGAGCGGGAATAAAAAATATCCCCTCTCCCTCGAGGGTTCGAACAACGCGGAGACTGACTTTTGTTCTGTTAGGGGGGGGGTTGAATTGGTCTGTGTGTGGTCTGGGTAATGAAATCTTCGTGGAATAATTACCTATACAAAATAGGGGAGAGCGGAACAGATGGAGAAAGAAAGAGATGAAGAGAGAGAGGAATAGGAGGCATGATAGAGAGAAAGAGAGGAGTAGGAGGCATGATAGAGATGAAGAGAGAGAGGAGTAGGAGGCATGATAGAGAGAGAGAGAGAGAAGTAGGAGGCATGATAGAGATGAAGAGAGAGAGAGGAATAGGAGGCATGATAGAGATGAAGAGAGAGAGGAATAGGAGGCATGATAGAGAGAAAGATATGAAGAGAGAGAGAGGAGTAGGAGGCATGATAGAGATAAAGAGAGAGAGGAATAGGAGGCATGATAGAAAGAGATGAAGAGAGAGAGGAATAGGAGGCATGATAGAGAGAAAGATATGAAGAGAGAGAGGAGTAGGAGGCATGATAGAGATAAAGAGAGGAATAGGAGGCATGATAGAGAGAAAGAGAGAGAGGAGTAGGAGGCATGATAGAGATGATGAGAGAGGAGTAGGAGGCATGATAGAGATGAAGAGAGAGGAATAGGAGGCATGATAGAGAGAAAGAGAGAGAGGAGTAGGAGGCATGATAGAGATGAAGAGAGAGAGAGGAGTAGGAGGCATGATAGAGATGAAGAGAGAGGAATACGAGGCATGATAGAGAGAAAGAGAGAGGAGTAGGAGGCATGATAGAGATGAAGAGAGAGAGGAATAGGAGGCATGATAGAGAGAAAGAGAGAGAGGAGTAGGAGGCATGATAGAGATGAAGAGAGAGAGGAATAGGAGGCCATGATAGAGAGAAAGATATGAAGAGAGAAGAGAGATAGTAGGAGGCATGATAGAGATAAAGAGAGAGAGGAATAGGAGGGCATGATAGAAAGAGATGAAGAGAGAGAGGAATAGGAGGCATGATAGAGAGAAAGATATGAAGAGAGAGGAGTAGTAGGCATGATAGAGATAAAGAGAGGAATAGAGGCATGATAGAGAGAAAGAGAGAGAGGAGTAGGAGGCATGATAGAGATGATGAGAGAGTAGGAGGCATGATATAGATGAAGAGAGAGGAATAGGCATGATAGAGAGAAAGAGAGAGAGGAAGTAGAGGCATGATAGAGATAGAGAGAAGAGAGTAGTAGGAGGCATGATAGAGATGAAGAGAGAGGAATACGAGGCATGATAGAAGAGAAGAGAGGAGTAGGAGGCATAGATAAGATGAAGAGAGAGGAATAGGAGGCATGATAGAGAAAAGAGAGAGGAGTAGCGGCATGATAGAGATGAAGAGACGAGGAATAGGAGGCATGATAGAGATGAAGAGAGAGAGGAATAGGAGGCATGATAGAGAGAAAGAATCTGCGAGAGAGGAATAGGAGGCATGATCGAGAGAAAGATATGAAGAGAGAGGAATAGGAGGCATGATAGAGAGAAAAATATGAAGAGAGAGGAATAGGAGGCATGATAGAGAGAAAGATATGAAGAGAGAGAGAGAGAGGAATAGGAGGCATGATAGAAAGAAAGAGAGAGAGGAGTATGAGGCATGATAGAAAGAGATGAAGAGAGAGGAATAGGAGGCATGATAGAGAGAAAGATATGAAGAGAGAGAGGAATAGGAGGCATGATGGAGAGAGATAGAGATGAAGAGAGAGGGAGAGGAGTAGGAGGCATGATCGAGAGAGATAGAGATTGTGTGACGTGGTTGAAAGCGACAGACAGGCAAGCAGACTGAAAAAGAGAGGGGGGGCGGCGGACACTGAGACAGAGAAACATTAAATGAACAAGCAATGGAAAAAGATGATTTTAGTCAGCACCGAAACTGTATTTCAGAATGCAAGTATCAAGTATTATGTCAGTTTATGAAGAGGATAGTATCATGGGAGCACATCAGTTCTTTTGTTATCCACCGCAGGATAGGACGTAACGAGCGCGGCTGCTCAAGCATTCACTCGATTACGGTTACATTCTGAGTAGAGTAATTATGGGAGACCTAGGGGGGTCAGGAAATAAATGTTAGACCACGCGATGCCTTATTTTGCCGATTAAATGTTGAACCAGTCCAGACCAACAGGTTCCAGGATAACAACAGTAGAAATGGGAAAAGTTTGGTTTAAACAGTCGCCAGTCGTCGACGAGTTTCTTCTTAATGCGGATGTACTTTTAGTAGGCTGAACGACGCCATTCAAATAAAGGTGATTAACGGGCATAAGGGTAATATTATACACTGCCCCTGAAGCTGAAGCCTACCGCTAGAGGACACTCCATATATTAATTTCTTTCTAAATAAATCCAAATCCAATGAAAAGCAGTCAAACCTATGGATAAAGTCAACTTCAACGACTGATATAAAGAACCAAAAGTTCATCTTTACATATTTACGCAGTACTAAATATGAGAGCTGGTAAATATCTTGTAAAGGTGTCCTTCCGTTTTTCTAAGTCAGTCATTTAAGAAGAACTAAACATGAATTCGTCGACTGTATCATGGCATTTAAATGAGCAGCGACATCTTTGTTTTGAAATTTTGTTTGCAAGTTGCCCGTTAGTTCGGTGACAACAGAGCCGCAGCAAGTAATGACGTCACTGCTGTTTCATTTAAAAGAACAGTCCCGCAGCAAGTAATGACTTCACTGCTGTTTCATTTTAAGGAACAGTCCCGCAGCAAGTAATGACGTCACTGCTGTTTAATTTAAAAGAACAGTCCCGCAGCAAGTAATGACTTCACTGCTGTTTCATTTTAAGGAACAGTCCCGCAGCAAGTAATGACGTCACTGCTGTTTCATTTAAAAGAACAGTCCCGCAGCAAGTAATGACGTCACTGCTGTTTCATTTAAAAGAACAGTCCCGCAGCAAGTAATAACTTCACTGCTGTTTCATTTTAAGGAACAGTCCCCGCAGCAAGTATGACGTCACGGCTGTTTCATTTTAAGGAACAGTCCCGCAGCAAGTAATGACGTCACTGCTGTTTCATTTAAAGAACAGTCCCGCAGCAAGTAATGACGTCACTGCTGTTTCATTTTAAGGAACAGTCCCGCAGCAAGTAATGACGTCACTGCTGTTTCATTTAAAAGAACAGTCCCGCAGCAAACAATGACGTCACTGCTGTTTCATTTTAAGGAACAGTCCCGCAGCAAGTAATGACGTCACTGCTGTTTCATTTTAAGGAACAGTCCCGCAGCAAGTAATGACGTCACTGCTGTTTCATTTAAAAGAACAGTCCCGCAGCAAGTAATGACGTCACTGCTGTTTCATTTAAAAGAACAGTCCCGCAGCAAACAATGACGTCACTGCTGTTTCATTTTAAGGAACAGTCCCGCAGCAAGTAATGACGTCACTGCTGTTTCATTTAAAAGAACAGTCCCGCAGCAAATAATTGTCGCTTTTTTAAGAAGCTAAACAACAAATGAAAAGAGAAGCGAAAGAGAGTAAAATGATGTAAATCTCTGAAAACGATTAAATTTTAAAATTGACAGAATATTACAAGTCAGAAACTGATAATTAAAAAAAAGTAAGCTGCCAACCCCAACTTCTTTGGATGGAGGAGAAAGAAAAGTTAGGCTGCATTATATCTTCTTTTTCTTTGTCCAATGTATATAATAATTTGTTTGCACAACGGGTTGGGGAGGACGGTCTATTGAGACGCGGTCTTCCTCTCTTCCGGCTCGGCGCTTCATTACCATTGAGTAGCTTCTCCAGTCAAGTGGCCCCGGACGCGGCTCTACCCAGCTTAAACAAACCGCTCTAGTACGCGAGCAAACTTAGTACCCGGGGCTTCCCCCGAGCACACAAACAAGCAAGCGCCGAACTCCCCCCCTCTCGTTTTCTTTCTTCCAGAGCTAAGAGGACATTTATATCCGCGGTGAAGCAGCCCGCCTCCCCTCTCTCCTCGCTCTTCAGCAAACTGGCGACGGCTGAAAATCATGGCGCATACTAATTGGTTTCTGACCAAACAAAGCGCCCCTGCGTATTGACACAGCGGAAGGGGGAGATAAACAACGAAAGAAAAAAATAATAATAAAGCAGCGGACGGGAACTCGGTACCGGGTCGTTACAAACTCGAAACGGTCTATTATTTAAAAAATGAAAGCGAAATTAGACCGTGAAAGAAGATCGTCTGTCGTTTGTTTGTTTGTTTGTTTTGTCTGGTGGGGTTAGGGACCAGAAGAAGAAGAAGAAGAAGAAGAAGCCACGCCCACTTTTCAAATAGTAAACAGAAAATTAAAGAACTTTTCTTAAAATGAAATACGGGGAAGTATAGCAAATAAATGGGGTAAAAGACGAGCTGGAAGACGAATCGCAGCTGTGTTCCTTCGAGGAGAACCGTTGGAAGCTTGAGGCAAACTGGCGAACAGGGTTTTCTTTGGACACGGGAAAACAAAGGTGATGGGAGAATTGAACCCGTGAGTGCAGCGGCCATTACCTTTTAATGGGCAAGCGGGAAAAATAAAGGAATAAATCGATTCGGAATAGCAAGGGTATGGTGCAGGAAGAACGACTTCGCTTCTGCAGACAAAACTTGGAAAGTTCGCATTAAAATAGGAATTCAGTTGAATAATAGCAGCGCTTTTTCCCTCTGAAACCACAACACACGTTATTTTAACAGTATTTACTTACCTTTCCAATGTTTTCAGTTATATTATTCTTTAAAAAAAAAAAAGGTACAAGACATCCGACGCCTTTTATCATTATCACAGAGAATGCTGGGAAAACAATAATAAAACAATGCAAAATGTGTGTTGTGTGTGTGTGTGGTGTGTGTGTGTGTGTGTGTGTAAATATTTGTAGTAAATCGTATTCTGTAAGATTAGTTTTACTTCAGTAATAAAAAAGTACAAGGAGTCAACTGATGCTGTGTTCACGAAGATTCTCGAAAATCCACGAACACGAACAAAAATTTCCGAATATCCAAAAGAAAAACATTTTTAGACGGGAGACAAACGGCACATTTAAGGCCACCGCGAATACTTCGCTTGTTTCCCCTAAATTCAAACCACTGTGCTTCCAGTGGACGACTAAGGTTGATAGGAAGAGTTCGAATCCCTGTCGGCGCCGACTTGGTTTGGCCTACTACCTTCCGTAACATGGTTTCTCCTCCCTCTTCATCGTCTCTTCCCCTCACATCTGAATAAACGAAGATTCCTAGTAGGGGACCTTAAGCTGCCGCTAGCCTCGGCGCCCTTACATACCGACGCCGCAAATTTGGAGGAATTCAAAATAGTAGGGAATCGTGAAATGTAATTGAAGGAGCCACAACAATGGAGGACCATTCAGCACTATCAGGTATTTTCATTTCAATATCTTATTGGAAAAAGAAAAAATAAAAGATTTTGTACCCTGTACATAGGTTTAGATTAGGGTGCTTTAGTTCAGTTTTGTTCTTTTACCAATTACATGTAGAAACCCTACAATATAAATAAATATCTTAGTTATGGAAACAAACGTACATATAAAAAGCTATTTTCTAAATTGTATTTTTTCCTTTCATTTCGGTTAAGTAAAACAATACATAGTTTTGAGAGCACCCAGACCCCCCCCCCGTCCAAGTTCCCCTTTTCGCCAACGTAGATGCAGCAGTTTCAGTTGCTCACTTTCCCTATAGTCATAGTTCACATCCTCGATTCAGACGATTAAAGAAAATCCGGCTTTAATAAGATAGGACTTCGCGACTGCACCCCGGGTTGGGCCACTAAAAGCGAGGGTTTTCAATGACTTGCAGTTAATAAGTCTGGTTAATCGAATGAGCCAAGAGGGCGCGGAGATTTCTTCGTATCCATAGTTCGGAGACGAGCTCTCTCGAAGAGACGGTAGAAAGAGCGGTGATGACGTCAGAGCCTCGTTCGTGGCGAAACCCGTCTTCTCTCTGAATACGTCAGATGTGACGATTCTGTCTGAGTTATAGGAAAAGCTGGAATTGAAAACGGCTTTAATATTTCTCCGCTTCCGCTCGAACATACCTACAGTTAGGAGAATTACCCCCGTTGTGTGTAAGTAACTCCAGACACACCTTTCTTAAAGGGCAATGGAAGAAAAAATTAGTGCAATATTTAAACCCAAACAGTTTAGCTTTAGTTAAGTTCATCATGAACATGAACGAACAAAGGGCGGCGGGACCCCTGGGTGTGGTTGTCCTGTCAGTCCGTGACCCCCATAAACACGATCCCATCCGTTTCGAACGCCCCTCCTACACCCCGGGGTCGCCATCGCAAACAGAGGTCGCAAAACGTGAGCCCCCCCCCCTCAAGCCACTGGTCTCGTCAAACAGTTTCGATTTTCCCATGAAGTCGTCCGGCCTCCCGCATAATTGGCTGCATACAGACCGTCAGTCCGCGGAAGAATTGAAGGTCTATTTGGCCAGGTGAGGGAGGGAGGGGGGGATAAGAGCGGGCGGCGCGAGTTAGGGCGGGACCCTAATTTGTACAAGCGGCGTCGCTTCTCCGCTTGTTGTCTTTAATTACAGCTCCTTACATAATGAGCAACGCGATCCGAACCGGAGTGGCGAATTCTAAAGAAGTCAAACAGTTCCCAGTTCATAAAGGGTGTAGACGTTTGCAAATAACCCCGTCGGCAGCGGCTTAGGGATGTACACCTGATGTATATCAAACAGACAGGGGGTGGATCATCTTCCCCCCCCCCTGTCGACGTGGGTGTCTCCGACCCTCCCCATCTACTTATATAAAAAAAAAATATTCCCCGGTTCGTTCAAAGCCAAAGAGATCCCGTCCAGTTTTTCGGTGCGGCCCTTCACTGTAAACTCAACGATTTGCCCTCCCCTGCCCCCTTAATCCTTTCAATTTATTACAAAATGGCGTGTATCGGCGGAGACATTAGCGAGGATTTATTGGCAGAACGAGCGGCAAATAGACTCGGCCCAGGCCGTACGTGCTCTCATTCAAGTGTCGTCTGCCACGTGTGACCAGACAGACAACCGGACGTGCGCGCACCTGTTCCAGAGCGGAGCGCTGGTCGATTAGCGCTCGCGGATAGCGCCCTTTCTCTTTCGCCGACCCGGTTTAACCTTTGACCGACCCTTCCGGGGCGGTGGACGCAAAGGCTGACGGGTGAATCCTGTTTTAAAAAAAAAAAACAACAACAACAAACAAGAAATTCCCGGAAGAGCCGATCTTTTGTTTTGAGGGAGTCGTCGGCTGGGTTATAATCGCTCCCTCCCCAGTCAGATCTCCTTCTTGTTGACACCAGACAGAAAATGTGTGCTTCTGTTTCGGATCAACATTTAAACATTTAACAAAATTAGACAAATACGCGGATTATCATCATTATTCTATTATTATTATTATTATTATTATTATATTATTATTATTATTATTGTTGTTGTTGTGTTGTTGATGATTTTCACCTTTCACCTTGCGAGTTAATTTTATAAAAATGTCTCACGATAGAGAGGATTCTAAAAGAGACAGTAGGGGGCGCGCTTAGGATCCAGCGTTCCCGGCATCCTTCGCTCTGGCTGCAAGAACCATTTTAAACGGACCGCTACCCTTCCAAGACGGCGTGTAGCGCTTCACTGCTGCGTCGCATAAGGCAGGCGAGCAGACAACGGGTCTTAGCGTGAACCTTAGGAATAAGAGGGAGCCGAGGAAGAGTTCCCTCTGATGCTGCAGTTCGTTGGTGTATGGAGGAGTGGGCTGAACGCACCATTTCCCGCGTAATGGCGACGACATGATGTTGTAGTTGCGCCTGTGTTATTTTAAACACAGCGGACGAGGCGAGCGAACTAAGAGAATAATCTCGAGTAATACTGGCAGCGGGACCGATAACAGGGTGCCGAAGGTCTCCCGAAATGATAAAGGCTGAGACTGGTTCGGGGTTCTGGTTGACACTGGTTCGGAGTTCTGGCTGAGATCGGCTCGGGGGTCTGATTGACACTGGTTCGGAGTTCTGGCTGAGATCGGCTCGGGGCTCTGGCTGAGACTGGTTCGGAGTTCTGGCTGAGATCGGCTCGGGGGTCTGCCTGAGACTGGTTTGGGGTTCTGGCTGAGGCTGGTTCGGGGCTCTGGTTGACACTGGTTCGGAGTTCTGGCTGAGATCGGCTCGGGGGTCTGCCTGAGACTGGTTTGGGGTTCTGGTTGACACTGGTCCGGGGTCATGCTTGACCGTTCTGATTGACTAGTGGTCTATCTTTCCCGTCTCAAGAGGGGCGCGCTCAGCCAAGAGACCGAGCTGCTGCCCTTCTCAGTCGGACGACACTGCGCTGGACCAACGGTGCTTAGAAACAGTTTCTCCCCGGAATCGATTTCCTTTGAATCGCAATGGTTCCAGTCGCGCCGCGCGTGTGGTCTCTCACCTATCGATCCCAAATAGGCGGCTATTTTACCGACCCGCGCGCCGCCATAAAACTTCTCCCTTTCTTTCCCTTATCCTCCTCCCCCTTTACGACCGCCACTCTATAAACCGACCGGGGTGGGATCCGTTTTACGTTTGCGGCGACGGAAGACAGCTTCCCACGTAATTTTCTCCGCCACTCTGCGACGGCTTTTGATGTCTACTTTCGCTTTTAATCAAAGCTTCGCTGGCGCCGCACTCGCTCATTAGAGCCCGGATGACTGCCCGGCTGAGCAGGCGCGCGCGAGAGATCTATGTCCGTATTTTTTCTAAAAGTCTCGTCTCTCTCTCATCTCTCTCTCTCTCTCTCGTTCATGCCCAGGATCGCCGGGCCGTGGCTAAATAACACGTCGTCGTCCCCTCGTCGAAAAACAAACATTTTTTCCTACCTGTGAAGGTGCGCAAACCTCACGTAAAACCCGCGCATGTTTACATTGGGTGGAACGAAACGTCTCAAGTGGCCGAACAACCCGACGGCATCACTGCCGTGTTTGCATGCTTGATGATGATTATCTTCATCATCATCATCATCATCATCTGAAGCTGATTTAACAACTTCACATTCTCTGGTACTGATAACAGAGGCGGCGGCTGATAGATGTCTGATAACATTTCAAAATTTTGTATCGAAACAAGACTTGAAGAAGATAAACCGACGTCTTATTTATAAAGGGGGAGCCCCGTTTGTTGCTGTATCCGGCTTTAGTATAAATAAAATGATCCTATAGCGGTATTTTGTGCCGCCTGATCTTCGCTTTCTGCAAAACAAACTCATCCGTACATCGACCGGGTTGGTTTTATACATTTGGAGGTGTCCACCTACTTTTGAAATGTCTGCGTAACGCAGTCTGTAGAAGGTCCCCCTCCTCAAGGTTTTCGAGATCATCTTTTTTTTACCATTATACTGAGGAAAAAATTAGCAGGAAAACGCTATTCGTGTGCGTGTGAGTTTTAATGTATTCTTAATTAAGATGTACGTTTCGGCCTCGGAGTGTCCATAAGTAGTATCGCGTGCACCTTACACGGTCCAAACGACGCACGCAGAACTACTCCAGAAAATATCAAGTTTTAACTTTTCTTCTCCGTTAACGCTCAACAGAGAAGGGAAGTGATTTCATCATCGACGATGGGAGTAATGTTTCAGCTATCGATAGCTATAAAATATGCGTACAATCAGAAAGCAGGAGTTACGAAAGATAAACCAGTCAACAAACCAATACGGGCTAAGGAAGGAAAAGTTATTGGTGATGTATCGTTAGCGGAAATGTAGACGGCTAAGTTCGCGCCTTCTCCAGCATCCCGTCATCGCAGGAGAACAGAGTTAATGAGCCGACGAAAGGTAACTATCCTCAGCAACAGCATTAGCCGACCCGGTAACGCGATAGGCTGAAGCGTTACCCGGAGAGATAGGAATTAACAGAACGCGGATCTGAACCCAGCGACGATCATCTATACGATCCAAGCCCCTAAAATAAGACTTAAAAAAAAAAAAAAACCCGTTGGTGACCTTGTCATTGCGACGCAAATAATTTACAGGTCGAGAGGTATTACAACGTGATAAAGGAAGAAAACGAGTCGAAGAACCATTATAGACGGAATTTTGTATCGGTGTAAAGCTCGTGCAGCCGTTACGACACGTAACGCGACCGCCAGGCCCACATTATCCCGTACTCCATAAACCCTGGCCCGGTACAAGACCTCTACCGCAGCAGATGGAACGCCGCATCATCTTTCTCAACAAGACAAGTGGCGTGAAAACCCATCTGCAGAAAGGTTACTCAATAGCTACCTGCGTTTTTATGACCTAATCATTCTGCAATAAAGCTGACAGGTAACACAGACACGTAAGCCAGGACAGATAATTTACAGCTCTGGTGGACGCACAAAGAAACTGCAAGACGCGAAGTACGGGAGGAAAGATCGGCGTAGGCGTGGCGTCTGGGTGCAGCGTACACTACATTCTAAAAGTGTGTGACGTAATTTTCCAAAAAAAAACAAAACAAATAAAAACCAAAACTCATTCACTTGCAGATGACTTCACGCCGGCACCCAGACGTTACCAACCGGCACTGAACTTTATTTGACATCGAGGCAACCACCTGATCTTAAATAACAACAACAGTATCGCATTATCGACGCAGTTTTCTCATGAAAAGCTTCTGGAAGTCCGCTTTTTGGCAAAATGCACCTTCCGCCTGTTTTTCTCGCCAGCGACATCTACCGTAGATTAAAAAAAAAAAAAAAAACACTTGTTTTGCAGGTAGCACTTCAAAGAGATTAGGTCGCTCGTCTCCTTCGTAGTTGGTTTTAGTCCCGGTCTCTGAATGCTGATTTATCCGTTAAAGGTAACACGTCAGACGTTTATGAAAGAGCCAACACCAGATAAGAACTTCCTGGAAGGAATAATACTGTACACACCACCAGGATGTCACCAAACAAGTCAGATCATCTGACAAATTCTTTACTCTACTTTTTAATTTAAAAAAAAAAAAATTAAATATACACTGACGGTCAAAATAATTGTGAACATACAAATGAAATATGGGATATTTCAGCCACAGACAAATCTTACTTTTATATAAAATATTAGTTTAAAACAAATTTTAAAATTTGTATTTAATGTTAATAAGATGAGCTCAAAGTGGAATCTAGTAGATGACTTGAGAATGGTTTGTAAAGATGCTTTTTTAAGTTCTTTGTTAATTACTAATTAAAGATGGGATTTCGTGTGGTCTAAGACCAGCCCTTTCTCGAACATTGCTATTTTCTTAACCACTCGTGTATCGTTGACGTCACGATGCCGCTTCCAGTGTTGCCAAGCAGATGGACAGATCATCCACCGCCACTAGCGAGGGAGTGCCCCTCCCAGCCGCTATCCTACCTCTTCGGGTTACGGAAGAGGGCTATTTCCGCGTCACCAGCCGGTTCTCCGCCCCTTCCAGCCAGAAGAGTTCTAATAAGTTCCGCCCCCTCCCAACAAGATTGGTACGGTGAACAACATTCTAAACAGAGAGACTTTAATTCAAAAGTCCACAGGTAGACATCATAACACTGCTGTTTATTTGTAGGCTCAGGTTTAATAATAATAATAATAATAATAATAATAATAATAATAAACATTCAGCGTATTAATGCGCATCCAACGATCCGATCCTAGGAGCAGTGTGTGTAGTTCGCTGAATGGATCCGAGCATCCACCCAACGTTGTTCGTTCACGCTCGCAGTATAAGGCAATACTAATACAGGTGATGGAAAAACAAACTAAACAGGTAAACCACGGAAAAGAACAGCAGCAGCAATCTAAAATTTGACTGACATTTATTTCTAGAAGACAAGGTGGGGAAACAGCGGTATGGTCTAAGGGAAATAATTCAGACATTGATATTAGAACATTTGTTGACCATCAGATTTATTCACAGTGTGTGAGGACAAGAGTCGTGTTTCCAAACGGGCCCTGTTTATCCAAGGTCGACCACTGATCTCTAGTGGATAATAGACATTAATCTAGATTTTAAAAAAAATGAAAAAAAAAAAGTACAAGAATATGCTAATTTCTGTAACGATTTTACAAAAGCCGTAATCGGAGCTGTTTTCACTCCCTCTTGATAAGTCTCCCATCAGTTCAGAGAGAGAGAGAGATGAAGCAGCCAAGAGAACAAACTCTGACTGGTACTGTCATCGTCCTCCTTGAACGTGTTCCTTTTGGAGGACCAGTGGTTGTCTGCATGGATGGACCATGTTCTCACATGATAAGATATTTTAGTACTCCAGAGTTATCTCAAGACACACAGAGGTCATTAACCCACAACTGACTCTTAGTATCAGGTAAGAATCTTACCTACATTTCTGATACCTTTGCAATAACAAGACAAATTACTTCCTGAACGTGATGTCTTCAAATTAATAATTCTTTTTTTTAAAACATTTTGGCAAAGGACAGCCTTTTGGCTACCAGAATCAGAAGAAATTAGCTACTCTTTCCTCCAATTCTTAATTAAAATAAAACTTAGTTCAATCACTGATCACTTCTGGAAGAAATCAGATCAGCAAATCATGGATTCCATTACAATTTAATTCTGAAACAAAATTTTGAATGGTATATTTAGATATTAACCTTGTGATCAAAGTTCTGTAACTCTGATTTCTTGTATGCTGGCTAGGCACAGAAAATTAATCAATCACCACATACATTTAAAAACTTTAAAAAAATTATCACCCCTTCCCCAACCAAAAAAAAACTACAGTGTGGAATATTTTAATAGATGAATCAAACCATACAAGTCTTTGGTCTCATCTTAAAGACCCAGATGACCTGAAACAGTCCTAAAATAGGAAGATGACATTCCTGGGTGGTCTGCGTTTTGGAAGTAATTTCTTTTTCAACCTCAAGCTCATTGAGTGACTGGTTGTTAACACTACATGATTCTACAGTGAATACTTGCTCTGGCAAGGGAGAAAGAGGGAGGGAGGGAAAAGAACATCCATCCATTTGTTTGTTCTGCGTGTTGTGAAACACCTGGTCAAAGGCAAAGGCTACACCTCTTTGTTTCCCCCTTGGTGCCAGGTTTTTAAGTTTTTCTTATTTTCTAAAAAGACAAAGAATAGGTCATTTTAAACCTGAATGGTCTCTCCTTTTATACCAAAAAAATCTGTTCAAACTCAGGATGGACAAACTTACATCTAAATACAGAAACAAACAAGAGAGGTAGGTGGTAATGAAAAACAAACTCTTCAAAAATCAGAAAGACTATCTGCATTCAGACTGCTAGGGTACACACATTGCATATGAATGCTAAGTATGCAAATTGATAACAATTGTAGGAGAGGGAGAGAGAGACCTTCTGTTTGTTAAGTTACCCGATCATTCAGGTGTGACAATCCATAATTTTAAACTCTGAATCTGGCCAAAAATCCTGACATCTTTTGTGTATGCTATCAATTTAAGGTTGAATAATTATGTAGCGGTTGTTTCTAATCTCAAGTTTTACTCAAGAAAGGTAATAAAATTTGCACATGCTTGCTTATCTTTCTCAATTTTTTATACAAACAAAATATGGTGGGTGTAAAGTATTATTTTAATCTATAAAAACAAACAAACAAATAAAATAGCCTACTGTTAAACATTCAAAATCTTTTGTTAAGGTCTCTGCAACCCACAACCCAAATTATTAGCTACCAGCAGAGAATAATGTTACTAAAATCTAATCCAACCTTACTCGGTCACACACCATGCATTAGGTACCGGAATTTGACTTTCAAATTACAACAAATTTTGAATTAAAAAAAATACCACCACCAATGATTGTGTCATTACGACACGAAATACAACTTTACACAAAATACAAAACTTAAGATATTTAAACCTGAGAATAAACAGAATGACCAGCAGAATTAATTCTAGACATCGATAAGCATGAAGCATCAAAAGTTACTTATACAAACTTAAGATATTTAAACCTGAGAATAAACAGAATGGCCAGCAGAATTAATTCTAGACATCGATAAGCATGAAGCGTCAAAAGTTACTTACTGTTGACTGGCAGGCAGATTACATAAATAAAGCAGTGTATTCATGAACAAACAAAACATGATGATTATCAACAAGTACGAAATCTGCTAAAACAAATCAACACAAGTATAATAATAAAATTACCTATTTATTTTATTAAACATAAAGCAAATTGTTATATTGTATTATATCTGAGATGTTCAAACGAAACGAAGAGGGGGAGCAAATACCATTAAAGTGATGCTGTCTCAGCCAAGTTTCAGTCCAATATCCCTAGTATATAGCAACACACAAACCTACCCACTTCATCTGAGGTTTGATTAAATACATTTATCAACATTGTACAAACCCGGTCCCAGAGTAATACAAAGAGGAATGTTAATGACAAGATGAGTTACAACCCTTAAAGGACAATCCAGACATGTACATTGGGGGGGGGAGAGGATAAATGTAACATTTCTTTCCCGATCACCAGGTCGTAGCAGCTCCTTTGCAACGTGCACCTTATTCAAGCCAGTCACTAGGTATCTGTTGAGAAGAGAGATCATTTATCATCAGTCTTCTCCATAACATTCTTTTTTGTGCTCAGTGCAATCTGCTTCACCTGTGGCAACAGTTCTTCTATCTTTGCGATCACCTCTTTGTGCTCATCTCCACGTAGCTTCATGCTTTGGACAATGAGATCTGTAGAAAAACAAGGTGATAAACAAAGATCTGACAAAAAAACAACACAAGGTCGTTTTTTCTCTTAGCCAGCAAAATAACCAAACCCTGTGCCCACCTGACAATGAAACCAAACCTATAATAGATGTTATAATCCACAGTTTAATTTTAAAATCTTCTGAATTCCAACTTTAGATACAAGTGAGCCCTTTAAGTACAAATCAAATATTTTATATTTAAAGCAGTCCTTATAGCTTACATTGAAGATGACGATAATGATGATGGTAATTAAGAATCAGATGAAATGATAAGTCATTTTCTCACAGAACTTATCAAAGAAAAATTTTAATACATCAGCTAAATGTTACATCATTAGTGACCGAGATAAATTGACAGAAAAAAAAACGAGCAAGCAAATTTTGCTAGCAATGCAACATTCCACGCAATTCGATAACGACGACGACAACAATAAATATTGGCCGATGCCTCAAAATGTGAGGTGTCTATCCGTTGTCTCCTCAAACGCTTCAACCGCCATAGGGATGAACTATGGTGTGGAAGCTTCCCAACATTGCCGGCTGTTTGTAGAGGAATAGTTGGTGGCTTGCAGCCCATACCATGACGCTACCACCACAGAAGCAAGCCCACCTATCGAATCTCAGCCTCTCCAGATTGATTAGATACACTGGCACACAGACACAAACATATTCTGGGTTGTTGACAAATAGTTTTGTAGTGTGTGTGTGTGTGTGGGGGGGGGGGCCCTGGCGCTGTCCCCAAATTCCGCTGAACCTGAAGCTGTGTTAAATAATTTTATATAGTATTTCTTGGAACGGCTGCTATCGTTGATTTCTTATAGCAGAAAATAAGCTCTGATAAGCTTCACAGTAACCTCAACCAAGTAACTGCCTATTCCAATTTGCTAAGGAAAAACAACTTTGAAATCGTAATTGAAGTATTTTAGACAAACTCCGTAAATACAAGGGAGATAACGTTATCAAATGACTGAAGGTTATCGCCCTTGATGTGAAGTGGTAAATATAAAACTGGATAGATTTTAATTTTGTAGGATTTTGTGTAAAAATAAAGAAAGAAAATATCGATACATATATAGCCAAACGTTCTGTACAAATTTCAATTAAAATTTTCTAATTTCAAAAAGATAAAATTGTTAAAAACTAAAAATAGAGTTCTGTCAAAGGGAAAATACTCATGTAATGTTGATTGCACAAAATTTTGAACAATTTCCATAGTGATAAAAGGGAATAATTAAGAGACGGATACTTTTGCTCGACTTCTACATGTATCACTAATAAAATAAACGAAACTAACTACATTTTAAAGCCTTTATTAAGATAAAAATGTCAGCAAAAAGTTAATGCTGTGTTTACATTCTGATGACTGGGGAGAGGGGGATAAAAATCTACAATACCAGGGACTGGTTTTTGTTCTGATAAATTTTCTCTTCATCTAACAGTATTGATGATGATTAAGATAATGTAGTAGTATTAATAAACTGTACTGCATATTAACACTGATCTTCATTTGCCCGTTAAATTATAAGTCTCTTCGAATCACCAATATCTCTGTTCTCTTATCTTTAACAACGTTAGGAAAACAAAACTAGAAACATCAAACAGATGACCTTTTTTCATCAAGCTGAAGCCATCAGCACATATTTCTGAAAAAAGCATCTTTTATTGAGTATCTAAGGCCGAACAATACTTGATAACGTGACGACGATATGCCATAGTTCACCTTCTTCAGTGTCTTGTGCTAGCACCTGGGATATTTATAGACAGTAAGAAAAGCCAGATCCTATAGATAATACTTATCTAATGGATGGCAGGGTGCACACTAGTGTGTAAAACTGAACAAGCTTGGCAGACTGCAGAAAACCAGTAAAGAAAAGAAGTCAGTTTAGAAAATGGACAACACTTCTTATTTAATTTTTTTAATTGAGAAATATATTCCGACATCATCCATCCATCCACGCAAATAAAGAATGAGGTTAAACCAATGTGATAAGTCTGAATTTAGTGTTGTAATTTACCAATATATTTTCATAATAATAATAATTATTATTTTTCCATTCATCCCCTGTTTCCTCACTGCTTACCTTGAAAGAGAAGAAGAATGCTGAACGAATCTTTAGGGATGTAGTTCATGAGGAACTCAATTATTTTGGGAACATATCGGCCTGGGGCATGAACCAGAGTCTGGGTGAAGGCTTGGAACAAGATGAGTGCGGTGAGGTGAAGGCTCATGGCGGCATCTTCCTCTTGTGTCAGCTCTTCCAGCAAAGTCTGCCTGTGGCTGAACACAAGCTGCCTAGAATTACAGTAGACCAGATGACCTCACCACCAGCAGGGTATACAAAAAATAACCTTATCACCAACAAAGAATCAAGTGTCAATGAAAAGCAAAAAAACTACTTATTCTCAGTACCTTGAATGGCCATACAGCTGCACATCACGTTTGTGCAATTTTCCTCAGGGTGCGACCACCAACCTAACTTAACTGTTACTCACTTTGCTGTGGATGAAGTACACAGGAATGCATCATGTGGTGCAGTCTTAAGAAATTAGAGTTTTTTTTTTTTCTTCTTTTACCAAAGTTACATTAATTACCATGGATACAACTAATTCTAAGAACTCATACAATGGAGATGTCTAACAACTCACAGTAAAAACAAGAAACTCTGGGACTTCCACAAAAGTTGCTAGATGTATAAATCCTCCTCCATCAGTGATGAATAGATAGATTAAAAGTTAAACGGGGAACAAACATACTTCTCTTTCTTCTTGTCCGGTTTCTTCAGCAGCAATCCAAGATGCTCAGGTCCACACACAATATCCAGCTGCTTTTGGAAGTCATCCAGACTCTACAATGTTATAAAATAAAAACCACAGCAGCAATTTAAAGACAGCAACAGACTGACTCCCTCTCTAAAACTCTTTTCTCAAACTGTCAGCTGAAAGCTGCCCACTGATTTAGTTGGAAAAATAATAATATAATAATAATATAAAATCATCTAAATACATCACACATGCATACACCTGTACATGTTACCACTTATATTCTCCCACTTCAGGGGTCAATCCATAGTAAAAAAAACAGTAAGTTTTCATACACTTTGTAGGACAACAAAATGTTGCGGATTCTCTCAGAGTTGTTGTATATCTTAGTATAATGTACAATTAATTATCTCATTAAAAAACAAAACAAAAAAGACTGTTACTCTGTTGTTGTTGTTTTCTTAAAAAATCTAAAGTTTTCAAACAGTTCAGAGCAGCATAAAAAGTCACTAACTGATTAAATGTGTAATAATCATAATCAATAAATAATGGAGAGGAAAGAGTGACATCAATCCCATTAATGGACAAAGTATATATATATATATATATATATATTATTTTGAATATTTTTACTCCCTTTCCATTTAACATTTTTTAAAAATCTTTTTTATTTACTACTTTTTTTTTAAAATAAAGATTCCTCTAAATTATTCTAGAATTATTTTATTATGAATTTAGTTTTAAGTTTATTGTAGATATATCATTATCTTATTCAGTTTAACCTCACAAGTATGTATCTTTATGCAGTTGTTTTCAAACAGTCCTCTTCAATTCATTTCCTGTTACATAACAATGGTGCGATGATATTTCAAAAACAAATCAGGAATAATTACAGATAAAAGGCAAACCCTGTAATATGCATCTTTAAAAAAACCTTCATTTTGTTCCATAGTCTGTGAAAGGTCTGCTTTAATTTTTATCATTTCTTGAGGGTTTTATCTTCTTACTGGAAGTCACTCACAACAGACGGTTTTAACCCTTGTACTGCCACACTACCGCAGTTTGCATGTGCGCGCGTAGACTCGCTAACCCATGACAATGAATTAATTACCTTGTTTAAAGCTGAGTGAAGCTGCAATAGAGGAACCTTTTCAGATTCTGGTAATTGGTTGATAGATTTTAGACGACTCTGTAAAAGAGAAGAGGAGAAAGGGAAAAACTAATAGTGAAAAGGCAGGTAAAGAAACAGCTTGCCAGAAGATCCTCGTGAAAACAAACCAGTTTATACTGTTCTGGTGACAATGCTACTGTATTCAACAAGTAAAGACTATTTAGCGGAGATTTACGCATTTTCCGCAAACGGTGAATAACAAGCTAATAAAGCCTCAACCGTAGGAAAAATCAAGGAGCAGATAACTTCAAAAACATTCAGAAAAAATGTATAATCAACCACATAAAAAAAATTAAAATTGTTTTTAATAAAACGATAAAATAAACAAATATACACAGACTTGATATTAAGATGTTTGTTTCTTATTTTGTGTGCGTGCACTAGGGTGATGACTACAGAACTTATTTTTAAATATCAAAATTCCTGCTATTACATGGGGTGAACTTTTGCATATAAAACATTAATATACAGCCCGTTTTTGATTTGTGTGAAAAAAGTTGCCCCAGGCTGCCAAATAAAGATTTCCATTTTACGCTCTAATAGGGCAAATTTCATAAATATTGATGTATTGGCATTATCATACAGATTTATTCGTAACTGATACATAACTCCTATAATAAAGTTTAGTCTAATGGCTGATTTTAAGTCAAGTGATACAATAGACAAAAATGCTAAAATTTGGGCCAAAAATTTGCCAAGTACGACTAAAAGACATATATGAAACTTGCCAAGAATTGAAAATTTCAAAGATTACGTTAGGTTATCTTTTAAAAAAGATGTTTTAGGATGTTACCATACACTACTTGATAATGAAAAATCAAAACAAAAAAGAGTTAAAATTATTCATGAAGAATTAATTAATCTATGGAAGAAGATGAGTTTTCCCAAACTCAGTGAGCAGGCAATCATTGCTCGTATTAATAAACTAATATTAGAATATGAAAAAAATCGAAGATATCCAAAAGAAGAATTTAAAAAAAAATTAGATACTGTATTTGACATTACAAAGCCAGAAGGACAATGGTTGTGTGAAGACGACAAGAAACTTTATGAAAAACAGATCGAATCTGAAGGAAAAATAGGCTACACAACTCATAAACCAGCTCCAATTTCCTCAATTCATCCATCAAAAAGACAGAGATGCACTCAAAAAGACAATAAAACTGTGCCACAAGATGATATAAAAGATGACAAATCAAGTAGTTCAACCACCAATTCCGATACCAGTTCTAATGAAAGCATCTATGAATCTTCCCCTAAAGCAAAGCAAAAATTTTCTACGTCTCCGCCTACCAAATTAGTTACTGAACTATCACTTTCTACTCATAAAGCATCAAAAGTTTGTTTAAATCTTGCAAAAGAAGGGATAAATCTACCAACTCCTTCTCAGTCTGGAATAGTCAAACGTATGATTAGATGTGGGAAAGAGCAAAAGTTGAAAATAAAAAAAATCTTAAAGAGAAGAGAAAGATTACTGCTTGTATTTTGATGGAAAAAGGTTACCAGGAGAAAAAAGAAAAGTAAAGCATGGAGAAGAGTATCAAGTTGTATGCCTTCAAAGTCCCACGAAAAAAACTAAATTAGGGGTGGTCAGATGTGAAAGTGGTTCAGCCGAAAGTATATTTAAAGGAATT
This sequence comes from Nautilus pompilius, assembly GCA_018389105.1. Taxonomy (NCBI): domain Eukaryota; kingdom Metazoa; phylum Mollusca; class Cephalopoda; order Nautilida; family Nautilidae; genus Nautilus; species Nautilus pompilius. The sequence goes on along the minus strand of JACATO010001744.1, from coordinate 35,372 downwards.
GTTAGTATTCTTGACGACAATGATGCATGGTCTAGCATCAAAATGATCATTTGTGATACTACTGCTGTAAATACTGGCCATATTAATGGGGTTGTAGTTAGAATACAGCAAAAAATGTTACAAATGTGTCTAAATGTACCTCAGTACATAGGTTGCCAACACCACATTTTGGACTGAATATTAAAACATGTTCTTGACTTCTATCTTGATAAGCATACCACAGGTCCTAATTTTAATTATAAATTTATATATGAAATAACTGAAGGGTATGAGGTCTTAAAAGAATCGTATACTCCGGAGGTAGAGATGCCCATTGTGGAAAATCCTGGATGGAGGGATGATTTCAGGTTCCTTTATATTGTGCTTTGCATTTCGACAATATAAGGAAAATCGCAAATTACCAAAAAAAAATTGGCGATCTCTACCATCAATTCATAGTGCTCGATGGAATTCCAGAGCAATTTATTCCCTTATTGCTTATTTTGTTACCAAACTGGAGAGCAATACTTGAAAAACCAGGTACTTTAATAGCTTTTGGTTGGCGGGAAGTATGGTTTTCTAACCAAAAATTTAAGAATGAAATATATGACAAACTCCTGTCAAATATTAAAGAAACTAAGTGCAGAACTGCTGAAAAATGCTTCAAAACTCACAGGTCCCAAGAAAATTCTGTTATTGACATACTGCGATAAAATATTATTGCTGAAAGGGGAATTAAACTAATGGAAGAATTAAGGGAAACTTGTAAAACTGATAAGTATTTAAATATAAAATTTGTTTAAAAAAACAACTTCTAATTATTTTAATAAGTAGTATTGTACAATTTGTTACTTTTTAAAAAAGAAATAAAGTCTTTCTTTGATTTTTTTACTTTGTTTTTAAATCTTTAAATCAAATCACTCTCATGTTTTGGAAAATTAAAAAAAAAACAACACTATATTAAAAACTTAAAGTCTAACCCTGGGGGAACTTTTTTCAAAATTCAGAAGAATGATCAGCATTTTCTTAATTCGTACCAAAAGGTTCATCGAATCCCACTGCAGGGTAATAAAAAAAATTTTTTTTTGTCATTACCCTAGTGCGCACGCATGTGTAAACTCATTTGGGTCTCATTTTGTACCTGTTTCTCTGTATTTTCATTTGCGAACCTTACATGTATGAAAATAACAAGTGTTTTTACTGTTAAAAACCATTCAGAATTTGGAGCAAAAGTAACCTGTAAGATTGAAAACATTTTTAAAATTCTCAAATACAAGTTTTTAATTAAAAGATGCTACAGAGATTAGCATAGCAAGCAACGGGCTATTCAAAGACAGATGTGGACCACAGTTTTGTTCAGAATTTTCCTCTTAACTTTTTTTTTCTAATGATGCATATGTTAACAATTTAAACTTGTTACAGTTTACAAATACACAAACACAACTTTTCTTTTCAGAATATTGGGATACACATATCTGTAACGACAAAGTATTCCTGCGGTAATGAAGGAAAACTCCATAATCAGATCTGAGTAATTTTAAACCTTGTCTTGTTGTCATTATCTTTCTACTATTTTAAATTCTCATTCTTCCCAAAGATTATAAACTTGTGTTTTAACACAAGTATCTCCCCCATGCACACTATTTTCTTGGACAGGCTCAGTATTTAACATTAAATGATTTAGTGGGAAAAAATATTCATACCGATAATTTTTCCAAATCATTTTTAAAATGCCAAGTATTGAACAGTGTTGTAACCATGGAACAAATACTTAGAAAGGTATTCTGTATAAAGCCCTCTATAAACTTCAATACAAAGGCCACTCAACAAAGTGCATCTATCCCAGCTGAATTGACTGATTTCGTGCTCCAGTGTAAAAGCCGCTATAAAGGGTCTGTCTTGCTGACGGTTGAGATCTGCATTTGGTCAAGGAACCGGCAGCATCACCGCATCCAGTCTGAACTATTTCTCCTGGGTGCTAAAAAAAAAGCCACCGATGGTCATCAGTTAAGATGCTGATGCCTCTGAAGATGAAAAGCAGCCTGTACGTTCTTTTTTTTTTTTTTTTTCCTTTCACAACCAAAGAGGAAGCTGCTGCTGCTGCTGTTCCTTCAACGGCAGAACTCGTGCACGAATTGTTTATAGTGATGGTTGGAATTGCACCATCCATTCTCTAGCACCCAATGTAGATCAAACATCAATTCTGGTGCATCAAAACCAGTTACAAACGATATTTGATATATATATATCTGGAGCCCATTAGCCAAAGACTACTCTCTCTCTCTCTCACATTCTAGAGAACAGAACAAAAAGATGCTAACAATGTTTTTCCAAGATGTCTGGTTGCTTGCACAGCAAGGTGTCCCACCAAAAAGTCATGGGGATGGCAGCAATAGCAGCTTTATTCAGATATTTAAGCTGCACACATTTGGTGATTCTTTGATTCTCCAATGGTATTAAGTGTCCAACTTGGTCATTTCTAATTTGGTCAGGTAGGTCAAGCCATTTGTGCATCCAATGCGTGTCATAAATGCAAGAGGGTGCACATTTTAAATCCAAAGTTTCAAAATTTTCAAGAAAATGCCTGCACCATCCCCGTTTAAGATGCAACCAATTAATCAATCTAACAACTAATTATACTTGTAGGTATGGTAACACTAAATTTGGTCATAACTGAAAAGGGGCAAATGGTTTACAGAGAGCCACATCCAGTTTGCTTTTTTATATAACCCTGGTTTAAAACCGAGAGATTAGGCAGCTAAAGGGAGAGAGGGTAAGGATACTGGGGATGGGGTGGATTAGAGCTGAGAAAAACCAACCTCTGGTGTTGTCATCTGAGACGATTTCTCTGGTGAACTGGCCATCACATGATCTGCCATTGATGCTGTAACAACCAGGTTTGTAATGTCTGTACAAATGGTCTTCAGTAGGTGCTTGCTTAGCTGAGTCTCAGTGTCTTCTAAGAATGATAAGAGCAAACAACTATAGTAACACCTGTTCGCACTGTGGACTATTGTTGCATCTGTCTCTCTTGGGATGTGAAGCAACATAGTTCTTCAAAAACAGATTTGCCGGCTCAAGTCAGCAGCTGTTCTCAGCAACAGTACTACCAAAAAACTGCATGCTCAAGAGGTTTCTTCCTCCTAAATCCTCATTACACACATTTTAACAGAAGTAAGTGATGCATACAGGAAATAGATTCCCAGATTTTTTCCACCAGGTGGGGTTGGGGCTGTCCTGCAAGTTGTCGGCCCGCCTGACGCCTTTTCCCTCTGTATTTAAGCTTATCGGGTTGTCAGCCAATGTGTCAGTTTATCAAGTACTTAACAGCTTGTGGGGCCGCTGAGTTCTTACTTTAGGTATTTGAGAAAAGGTTTCAAGTTAAGCATTTTAAGCAAATGGCAGAAACTAATTCTTGTGCTTATCTCCATTTACAAATACTAAGAAACGTAATTATAAACCGAATAAAGATTTGGCAAGGTTTGATTTTATTGAAAAATAAAAAAAAAAGATGATGATTTTAAAATAATCTTAAATGAGTGACATTAAACACTGGTAGTGGCTGTAAATAGAAATAATATAACAAACTAAAACGGTGGGTATTTCCTTTCTTCGGTGGGGCCCAATTAGGTGATTATTATGCCTTCCTTTCCACCTTGTAATAACTAAACTAAACTCAAACCAAAAAAGAAAGAAAGAAAAAGCAGTAAGAATGACAGGCGAGCTTTTCTTTTTTTTTCTAGCAGGTTTATAAAAGAAAGTTATTACCTGGGAAAAATTTCAGTCCCTTCTCAAACAAGAGCACATTGGTCCAGAGACCAGATATTTTCTCCTGCAGTTCATTGTAGGTCCTCTTTCGTTCAGCACTTGAACTCACTCCAGTGGCCTCAGAAAATAATGACTTAGCGATCTCCTGGTACTGCTCTGTCAGTGGCCTGGCAACGATACGGACTACCTTAGAAATCCTAACTCCCAGAATGTCCAAACGTTCATAACAAAGGAAGTACGTAACCAAGTTACATTGTTGCTAAAGAAACGTCAAGATATCTCCTCCACCCCCAACTCAAACCAGCAACAACAAAACATTAACTACAAGGCACAGTACCTGTGTAAATAAGAAGCAATTTCAAAGATAAACTCATCAGGAGCATCTTTGGTGTGTGGCTGCTTCCTCAGGATTTCCTCAATCTCTTCCACGTCCAAGAATTTTATCAAACTAGGTTGGTGTCTGCCAGTGGAGTCTTCATTAAAGTTAGCATCATCAGTGCCGTGCATTTTGTATTTCTTTTTAGTTGACCTGACCTTGACCTCTCGTCCCTGAGAGCCACCACCCAGTTTTGTGCTCCCACTTCCTGCTGAAAACAAACCAAATGGATATACGATCTTACAGCACTGGAGTTCCATCATCATCAAAGGGAAATATGTTCACGTAGTTGGGGGGGGCAGCTGTCAGAGCAAAACAGAGCAGCTTGAAACTTTGCCATAGAAAAGGTACTCCACTTCCAGCGAACAAAGTTGCTGTCATTCTCAAAGGTAAAGCCCCTCAGCCACCTGTGAGACATTTTTTTTTGCCAGTTATGGCAATCTCACCCCACACCATGATGGAGAATCCTCCATTGTTGGTTCTTCAGTGCTTTCTCTGGCACTGCCATGCGCACGCATAGGTCTCCTGTCTTGTCTTGAGACCAGAGTTGTGACGCAAGGTGTGTTGAGAAACACAGACTTGCCTGTGTCGGGCCTCACAGCATTGATTTTTTCACCATCATCACTGTAAACTTAAGATTACCTGCAACTTGGTAAAGTTAACTCCACTGATCTGTTGTTTGGAATATTTTAAGAATAATGATCCATCATGATGAGCTATAGCAACATGCTAAAATATAACTGAATAAAAAATAACTTAATTTAATAAAATTCTTTAAGAAATTTTCAATATTGAAATATTCATAAAAATAGTGATGCAGATTTAGTGCATCCCATACAAGCAGGAACTGCCTCAGATAATCTGAAGACAGCATTTCTGAGGAAACTCTTTTACTAGAACCTTTCCTGAAAATATTAGATTTACCAAGTTTGAATCTTAGACATTAAAGAAACTTCCAAAATAATTAGGGGTTTTGAGAGTGAACAGGGGAGACAGTTTTTGAACCACCTACTGATACCAATACTGCGGACCACAATTAAAACTATTTACAGTCACAGTGAAGTTAGTTTATCAGAAAATGTTTTTCTATAATAGAATTGTTAATGGGTGGAACAGATTACTGGAAGATGTTGTTAATACTGATAGTATTAATTAATTTAAGAATTGCACTGATGGGTTTCTCTCTTCCCTGCAGCCTGCTACATAAAACAACTTCCTATCACCTTGTAACTACCAGACTATGAAACATGAATGGCAAAGGCATCCTCCTTACTTGTTCCTTTCTTTCTTCGTTGATCTTTACTGGACACAGTATCATCTGCTCCAGTCTCTTTCCCACTACTTTTCTTGGCTGCTGCTGTGTTGATGACTTTGAAAACTGCCGGATTTGACAGAGCTTCCTAAAAGACAGAAAGCAGAAAAACAACCCATCACCATGTTCCCGTATCAGTAAATACTTCTCTCGCATAATTTATCAAACTTAACTGCTATCCATCCAGAAAAAAACTGACAAATTTGTGTTTTAAAGGAACACTGAAGTATGGTTGCTCAACTAATTTACTCCACAATTAAAAGCATTTCTTGTAATAATGTACAAACATCATTAATGTTAAGGAAAGTTTAATAAATTTAAAGTTTGGATGGATAAAAAAGTTTTAAAATATCTGTGCACAGCAATGTTCGGTTGTTGTATCTGTGCCATCACTGCTGTTTCTCCTCAGTGCTAAGAACGCAGGACAGCAGGTCCCAAGGTACAAGAACACTAACTTTTTCTGGATAGTAATTCTACCAGTGACTCTGAAATCACAAACTGCAGTAACCAAAGCCAAGAGTTCAATGCTAACCCACCTTTTCTGCCTTACTCTTCATTATGTCTGAAAATGGCTTATTACATTCGGCAATGAACTTCTTGCTGGAAACAATTGTGTCACACCACAGAATGGTGTCGTCCTGGAAGTCTTTCAAGCACACTGTCAGCAGCTGGCTGATGTCGTTTGTGCTGAACACTGATGGCAGCAGTGGCTGTGGAGAGAGATGCACACTTACCATGAGAAGCACCAGAGACGGCTTGCATAAGCACACAAGAAAATGACAACAGATTTACGTGTCAGCATTAAGTGCGCAGAAACTGGCAAACGAACCAAAACTGTTGGCAGAAGAGGAGGAAAAAAACAAACAAAAATCTAAACGGAAGTACTTTAAGAGTCAAGCTTAGAAAAATTTGGTTTTCTTAGTAATTAACAGTTTGAAAACTGGAAATGACTCTATAGTGTTTAGTTGGATGTTAAATTTCTCTCCTGGTCATAAATCTTTGATTTCTGCAAGACAGCAGGCACATTCAGGCATCATGCTGAAAATTTTCTGAATAAACTGGGTGCATTGGTTCAGAAAGAGACTCGTAATGCAAACTGATTCTTCTTCCATTTACCATGGCTGTCACTGATACACTGTTTGGGTAAATGATTTTCTACTGACACCAATAAATAAAGGAGGGGTACAACTAATGTTACTATTCAAGCTAAGGAGAAAAACAAATGCTGTTTAATAAAAAGACAAAATGAGAGAAAACCTCAATGCGTTACTTTTAATTAACATATTCCATGTCCTTTTTACCTGACACCTGAAAATGCAATGCATTCCACATCTGTTGTCCAGCTTTATGTTGGAATATGAAATGCTCAAGTATATCTATGCGAAACTTTCTGCTCTAAGCTCAAGGATATTCTCCATTCTTTTCAACAAACCTAGTTCAATGACTCGTTATCATGCAGAAAGACAAACTAATATGGAAATCAGCAAGAAGTGACATAGCTCTCTGTAAATTACTTAATAAATCATTAAATCTTTTACTTTATTTTCATTGTTGTTTATTTTCTATCACTTAGGTATTTACTAGATAAACAGAGCATCTTCCTTTTGAATTCTCAAAGTATATTAGCTTTTCTTTCCCACTCCATTTTCAAAGGACAAAGGTATTCTTATTGTTAATTATATTTGTGTGTGTCTTATTAATGTCTTTCATCTTTGTACTTCTTGTTTTCAAGAAAGCAAATGTCTTTTATCATTAACTGAGATATAAACATGTCCATCACAGCAAACTATAACTAAATTTTCAAATAATTCAACCACAAGAAAACTGACCAAGATGTCCACCCACAGTCCAGTGTTCAAAGCTTCTTCTATATTTGCCTCCAACTGTTCTCTAATGGCCAATCCAACACAGCATGTTGACAGATAGATCAGAGGTTCATTTTTAAAACATTTTTTGATGTAATCCCTTGTTTCACTGATTCCCAGTCGAACCAGCGAGTCGTATTCTGTTCAGTCAGAAAGAAGAGAAACTTTTAGGTACAACCATACAGCAAGTAATGTTAGATGCAATGCTTAGGGGGGAAATCAGTTCCCATTTCCACTATTTAGGCAATCGAATGCTATCAAAACTTGTTTCAGAATATGGGTACTGCTTCCCTCTTCCATGCCAGCCAATTCTGAGGTTGAACATGTAACTACACCATCTAAGAGTGTGAATTCATAAAAAAGCATTTCTTTCACCAACTGCTTCTTGTAATAAATAACTAAAGATGTAACTGCAGATTTAAAAGATGCTGACTAATGATAGTGTTCCAGAAGTTCGGAAAGAGAGAGACAGTGTAGCGACATCATGAACCACTGAAAAAAATGGAGAAAAGGAAAGTGCAGCTGTGGTAGAGACAAGGCAGCCATATTTGGAACCTCAGAACCAGCTGGGAATGTAACATGCTATATTTTGAACCACAAAATCAGTTGGGAATTAAAAAAAAAAAAGGGGGGGACAGTGTGGTGATATCCTGAACAACAGTACTACTTAGAAATGGAGAGAGAAATGAAGAGTAAGCTACATCTTGAGATACAGAACTAGTGGGATGCAGTATACCCACATCTTAAATAAGTCAAAGAATCTCCTTAACTAGAAGTATTTAATGATTAAAAAAAAAAAAAAATGAAAACAGGAAAAGCAAAAAAAAAATTTTTGTAGCTTTATCATCACATTATATCGTCAGACCTACAACGGTAATTGTTTAACAGCTAATGAGTTTCATTCCTACATGACGAGTGACTTTAAAAGATAACTCTAAATTCTGCAAACGTTTTTGCCAAAATCTACACGATTTCTTTCTAGATAAATAAATTACAGGTGTCTTCAGAAAAGCAAACAAACCAACCTGAAAGAAGACCTTGTTTTTAAACACGACTAATTCTGCATGAAGCAGCTCGGCATATAAATATCATGCAGCTGAAATAATTACAAGCAGGTCTGATGCTTGGTCACAGAGTAGATTCAATGTTCATCCAGTCGTTTTGTGTTTTATCGAACAACCTTGACAGGCGGACATTAAAACCTTTATTTCCATTGGGGAGATGGGATCTAAAACAAACAGCTGCGTACTCACCTAGGTATCCATTTTGCTTGTAGAAATTGTTCACCCACTCCATCTGAGTGCTGATGTAGAGGTCAGGATGGAAAGTGGCACTGTCATGCTTGCCGGTGAGGATACCCAAAACTCTTTTACTTGTCACCAACTCTTCAACAGTAGCTGGAATAACAAGAGAAGACAGTGTTTCTCCCATGTCATTTTCACAGTATGTAATTATAAACAATATTGTTTTCACACACAAGCATTATGAGATGTCAGGATTCACGCATAAGAGGGGAAAGGCCTACGGTCATAACATTAATCCATATATCAGCAAAGTTAACTTCAGCCAGCAATATATTTTCTTAAAAAAATTTTTAAAAAATCACATGCAAATAAGTTAATAAGAGTTCCCTCCCATAAAGGATAAGAAAGAGCAACAAGGGAAGTAATAACCATTCATCATGAGACAGTTGTTCCAATGCTGTAAGTCAATTTTCTCTGCAAACAATAAAACAAACCACTGTTAGATAATTCACTGGCACAGCATTTGTTTACTAATTTTAAAATGCCAAATAGAAAAACAAGCACGTATGCTATATGCAGCCCTAACCTGCTGACTGAGTCATCAAATATGCAAACGGAAAGTTGTATCAGGCATAACTCAGTAACTGATGAACTCCCTCCCACATTCACAAGTAACTATCTGTAATATATAAGGGGCATTCAAATGAAACTCAGCCAGATATGATCAGACCAATCCTATTTCTTCAGAGTTTCATTTGACGTCACTGATACATTCATGGTAAATAAACAGAAAATCTGAAGAGAAATACCGTAAAGTGCCGTGTAGTATACGCTATTGTATATAATACGCATCCAAGTTTTGATCTGTAAAACCTCCCCAAAGACGTATAATTCCCATTATAATTACGCAGGCATATTTAGGTCATATCTCAGGCGCTGTCAGATTAGGCAAACCTGAAGGAGAATGAGTGTTATACAACAAACGGGCATCTTCAACTTAAAATCAACTGAGAAATTACGCCGCCTTTCCTTTAGTGGGCCATCCAGAATAAACTAAATGTGGAGACATTTTATAGGACGCATGTGATAGTTTCACAAAAATCCAAAAAGTTCACTCACTCAGCTGCAGTAGTGACGTGGTACATGTATTACGCCATGATGTTCAAAAAACTTTGCGAAAAAATTCTCATTTCGATTACTATGCCACCTCGCCTACTATGCCATGGCACAGTAACATGTATATAAACTCCGCAAGAGGATAATCTTCATTCAGTCCTCTGTTTCTACATACTGTTACACACAACCATGCTGCCAACACGACGTATGAGCTACACTGCCGCAGATAAACTCCAGATGATCAGCCATGCAGTAGAACAAGGCAACAGAGCAGCAGCTCAAAGGTTTGGAGTGAACGAGGCCAACATCAGATCCTGACAACGTTCTCAGGAAAAGACTGAAGTCATGCCGTATTGAAAACGGGCTGGTTGGGGCAAGGGTGCAGCCTATCCCAAACTTGAGGAGGTACTTTCCATTGTCACTGAAAGGCGTGTGCAGGGAGTGAGAGGTTTCCACCACAGAGATATGTATGCACACACTTTCTGTCTACAAAACTCAATCGATGCCTGACTTTACGGCATCTCAGAAATAATGCACACACTTCATGGCCCACAACCGAGCACATGCTGGCAGACGACCATCACCCAGAAGCTACCTGATGATTTCGAAGGTCAGCTGTTGAGGTACCAACAGTTCGTCATCAAAGTGAGAAAACAATGTGACCACCCCGAGTCACATAGGGTATGCCGACCAGATGCTCATGATGTTCAACCATTCCTACAACAGCACAGTGGCCCCCATTGGGTCGAAGACCATCAGCATGAAGGCAACTGGCCACGACAAGACCCACTTCACAGTCATGCTGCGGTGCATGGCTGACAGAAGTAAACTCCCGCCATACATCATCTTCAAGAGGAAGATCATGCCAAAGGACCAGCTCCCCAGTGGTGTCCACATCCAGGTCCATGTGAAGGGATGGATGGATGAAGTCCTCACACTAAACTGGGTGAACACTATGTGGGGAGGACAGGGTATGCTGCGTCACAAGTTCCTGTCATTGGATGCCTTCAGATACCACCACATGGAGTCCGTGAAGACCTCAAAGAAGACTCGCACAGACCTCACCATCATCCCCTGGGGTATTGTGTCCATGCTGCAGGTCATGGATGTAACTTGCAACCACCCAAGCATGGGAGTCCAGCAGAGTTGGAATACACAGATGGAGAGTGAACACACCTTCACCCCCACTGGTCACTTGCGCCAACCTGACATGCTCACCATTGCCACCCAGATCAGATATGTCTGGGAAATTGACCCCAAGATCATCGAGAAAAGCTTCCTCAGGTGCTTCCTGTCCAATGCGGTGGACAGAACCAAAAATGACATCCTGTGGTCTGAGCCGAGGGATGATGAGGTAGTAGAAGCATCAGAGGGTGAAGACAATGATATCTACAACAAAACTGCTACCATGACTGATGAACAGTTCTTGCAGTGGAGGGAAGATGACAGTGTGGATGAGTTTGATGGGTTTTAATCTAGATGTACATCATATCAATGCTTGTCACTTGTCCTGTATTATATTTATCAATTTCATCAAATTTCAATAAAATTGTGAAAAAAAATATTACTTGCATTTTTGTTTTTGTGGTTAAATTTTACACAGAGTTTCAGTATGAATTCCTTGTTCTGTCATTGCCAATATCAATGATACTCAACTCAGTGACATTCAATACTCATATCCCCCAAAACACAAAACAAGACACGGACAACCATCTTTTATTGATATTCAGTCAAATCGTCATGTGGGATTTTCTAATGTATACATGTGTATTATCGCCACTGCCGATGGCCCCAGTGGTCTGGAAAAATGTCTGTGACGTCTTATATCTTCTATAATACGCAGCCAATTTTTTAAGGGTAAATTTTCCTTAAAAAACAGCGTATAATACAAGGCATTTTATGGTAATAATAAAGCAAGCTTCCCTTTTTCATCAGTCCTTATCTACAACTATAATGAGTTGGTTGAGAACGAAAAAACAAACAGTTTACTTGACGAATGACGGTGTAGTATTTCATCCCTTAATTAAATCTCTGTTGTGAATTGATGTGGGATAACACAAATTTTAAAACTTTGTACTCACAATAAAACAGCAGTTCTTGGAAGTTGTATTTGTGGCAAATAGAATACAGAGCAGTGGGTCTGAAATAAACAAAGTTAAAGCCCAGACTTGTTAATGCTGAAAGTTAGCATAACTGCCGATCATATCTAATAGAAAGGAACAAGAAAAATAATAGTCATTTTGTTGTTGTCATAGTGGTAAATGATACACTACAGTAGTATGTGTTTTAGAACTATGCTACACCAGATACAGTGACTTCATACATTTTGTCAAACGCCATAAACAAGGGAGACAACCACCATTATCTCATCAATTGTGGCAGAAAAAGTAAAGTTTCTAAGCCACCAGGAAGTTTCATAGGTCAGAGAAAATCATAATACAATAACCAGATCAAGAATCAGATGATTAACTAAAAACACTGACTAATTGCTTGACCCTTAATTTAAAACAAACAAAAGAAATGCATTGCATAAGAATAGCAGTCTACTGAGTCTGTAATTTTGGATGAGAACACTAAGAATGGAAATTATTGGTGTTATTATTGGAAATAGAAGGCTAGTCCAGACTTACTGAATAATTCTTCCAATACTATAAAGGTGATAAGAAAAGCCTAGATGGCCTTCTACTTCCTGCATTATTATTAATGGGAACAAACTTTAACATTAGCAATTTTTAAAATGATCATCATACACATGCATACAAATGGGTCTCAAGCTTTAAGTGACAGCTTTTTCAGTAGTCTAACAAGACCATGGCATATCTCCCTTAAATATAACCACAACGCTAAATGGATAATCTCCAAGCACCACAGATTGCCAGAAAATTTGTAACTGTCTACCTGATGTAAATAATCACAAATTTTTTCCCCAAAATTACAATGGTGATCATTTACCTCGTATTTCTGACAAGTGTTTTTGTATTGACGTTGAATTCGATTTTACCTGTTTTCTGCACGACAATCTCACATTCCACCCTGCCACTTTTCTCGATGGTGATTGAACCAACCTTAGACATACTTCACATCTTGAAAAACAATGCCCAGTAAAATCTCTATACTTCAGTATATGCGAACATGGTGAAAGCTGTGTTAACAGATGCTAGAACCAAACGCAGTTTACCTGGTCACAGCACTGAATAATCCCCTGATCGTGGCTTTTATCCTTGACACATACATGTCTGTGTAGATTATGTCTCTGTTCAAGTTGTCTGTCTTTCCTTTGATCAGCATCCCGAGCGACTTGTTGATCACCTGCAAAAGTACAACAAACACTATACCGAACAACACGACCACATCCAAACAGTAAAGCGTAGAGATTCTTTCAGAGCAAGAAATTAAAGTTTGTCTCAGTACAGCTGAAGTTGGTATTTCTATTCAAGTTGAAATCTTTTTCATTCAAAAACACTCTAAATATTGAGTATTACTCTTGTAAACCAATTCGTCAGAGTAATGACACCTAGAAGATATAATGCCTGAATGATAGAGTCCTCCATCTCATGTTATAGTTGTTTGTTTCTTTGTCTTGCCTGCCTATCTGTTGACAGTTAAATTACACAATCATTGGACAGTGCTCTAAAGTTCTGTCTGACAAACTGTATCAAGCCCTACACCCTAATAAAGTTAGTCTTAAACAGTGATGTATGACAAACAAAACGAGCTACAATGTTTACAGGCAAAATCAAATTGCTGGAATGAAATTCTTGAATCTCAGAAATGTTTGGTTGGAGAATGAACAAAAAATGTGTCTTTTGTTAAGAGTTCTTTAACATTAGAAAAATCAAAAGCTACATTCTTCAGTCTTTTGCACTTTGTATTACGTAACAAACACCACGTGTTCATTGCTCCCACATGGGTATGTAGTCTCACCTCATGTACAAACTCAATGGGCAGATCATATCTATCAGTGATTTCAGCCACAGAAATGTAACCTCGGTCCTGGAGCTTGTCGTTGATTTCTTCAGCTATTTTCTTCCTGTAACTCCTGTGGAATAAAGTTAGGCTTTACCCTAGTGGAATGGCATTAAAACTTTGTTTCAGAGGCTAACATTACAAACAAGGGAAACAACTTGCTAGCTAATCTACAAGTTAACAGCAGTTCTGTCCTGTCTGTTATGATCTAGTTATTTTGTATTTAATCGCCATCCTTTGAAGCTTAACAATTCAATTTGATACAGCATAACAATACCCTCTTGCTGCCTTCTACTTAAATTTGAATTTCACAATTCTATCTCTAGTGAAGAAATATTTGATGTTTACTGGTAATTTACATCTCATTCTCTGCCACTTTTGTGGAAAAAGATTTGGTGAAGTGATTGATAAGGAACCACCTTTTTAGGCACTAGCATAATGTAGCAGAGTGGTCAGTCCCCCTTTCTTGCTGCGCCTTCTCCCTAATATGCACTAGGTACTCATTTGTAATGCAGACTGGAGTGCCAGCCATATGCAGGAACTGAATCCATGCTGCCAGAACAAGAAGTGGCCACTTAAGCACAATTCATCAGCCAATAAAAATAAATTCCTATATTATTATCATTTGCTGGTAAATGATGAATTCTTTATCTACTGATACAACAGAAAAATTGTTTTATTATTAGTTATGGAGCAGGAAGTTTACATAAGCACCAGTGCCCCACCAAAAATAATTAACTTCTGATACATCACTTTTGAGACAGACGACCTGGAGACACTAAGCAAAATGGCGATACACCAAACTTAGTAATATCAGTTGTTCCAGATAATTTTTATAATTATTTTTTGATAATATTAATTTGAAAAGTATACATTAAAAAACAGAAAACCTAATATAAAACAGCTTCTGCAATTTAAATTATAGGTGTTAAATTTCCATTTTGGCATAAAGTTCAAAACTGATGTCATGAAGTTATTATTTGACAAAGATCTAATTGCATGCAATCTTTTTAATCTAATGGTCACTAAAATTTAACAATAAATGTGTCCATTTTCTTGGTACGCTTTCAAGATGATAACACAATCTTAAAATATTTGAATACAAATTTCAGTAAGTGCCATGGCTGAAGGTAAAACTTTGGCTAGATAAGCAAAGGAAAAAAAAAACCAACTATTCAGATATACAAAATAAAATGTAAGATACCACAGCAGGAACCTTTTTGAAAAGTCAGTCCTTCCCCTCTACATTTCCAGCGAATGACAGACGACGTTAGATTTGCAGGTTCTGACTTCTCATGAGGATTACGATTAGATGTTCTAACCTTGTTTCTTACCAGATTATATTTCAGCAAGCTTTCGCTACACACAGCCGCAGCGCCATGCAGGTTCCACCCACATCGGCGACAAAAACTATTGCCTTCACCAAAAAATAAAAAAAATCATCCTTCGATTTTCTCGAGTGATAATTATTTCTTGACTAGAGAGCAGTTTCTGTATTTTTTTTTGTTAATAATATAAAAAAAAAAAGAAATGCAGCAGTCAAACAAATCTTACAAAGTGTGCTTTTATCAAAGCTTACTGCTGCATTGTTACATCCCCTGTGAATGTCAAAATAAAACTTTAGCTAGTCTAAAAGTACATTTTCACAATGTAAAACACATTAAATGCCTAATATCTTGTTTAAAACATAAGGTGACAATAATTTTGATCACCACTGATGTAATAATATCCATAAGGTGCTACATGGCAGCCACACCCAGTTTCACGAGCTCCCTAGCAGTAAGAAAACTGTGGTGGCAATACATTGTTTTTCTTTCATGCACAATGACCAAAAGAAACGGTAGGGTTAATATGAACTACAGATAGGATGAACTCACCTGTTCAGCAGTTGACCAAGCACCAGGGTAAGATTGGAATCCTTTTTCACCATTTCATTTACTTTTGTTTCTACATGACTAAAGTCCACATTTAAAATCTGCTGGAGTTCTATGAGATTAATCCGACCTAGAATGAGAGAGGTTTCACTAAATTGCAAATACAATGTATTTATTATTTCATGAAAATGATAACTTACCACATTGCTACTATTTAAAAGCAACTATGAACAGATTCAATACATTTGGTTTTTTAAAAAAACTATTAGAATGAAGAAAATGGTTGGCCTTGCTTTACTATTTCAAGCTTTATTTAGACCTCTTGGTTCCTTAGGCTAAAGATGTTGCCAGATCAGTGAGTGCAAAGGCATCTGACAAATTATTTGGAATAGAAAGGATCACAATGATACCAAGTGATCAGAACTAATTAAACTTCCTGGTCTAGCGCATACTGAAGAGTCAAAAACACAAATAATTCTCAGCATTTCATCAACCTTGGAGTAATAAAATAATGAATACTTGGACTACTACATAAAATGCAGAAACATTAATTATTTAAAAGCTTTTTTGAAAAATCAAGGACTTTATATAAATGAATGATATCCTGTGCCTCTGCAAGATTAATTTACATATAACAACTCACTAAAATTTTTATTT
Source organism: Nautilus pompilius (assembly GCA_018389105.1). Classification (NCBI taxonomy): domain Eukaryota; kingdom Metazoa; phylum Mollusca; class Cephalopoda; order Nautilida; family Nautilidae; genus Nautilus; species Nautilus pompilius. The sequence goes on along the minus strand of JACATO010001744.1, from coordinate 19,215 downwards.
CTTAGAGCTTATTGGAAAAAATAGAGTAATTCCATACATCTACTATTTCTATGGAAATAAGTTAAAAGCAATAATTATTTTTGATTCAAGTGCATGCTGATACAAGAGTTTTAGGAAAATGATAAAAAAATAAGCCTTTTTTGGCACAATCAGATGTTGATTCCTCTTTGATTAAATTAAACTTTGTAGAAGGTAAATTAATATTCAGTTAAACAATAACCACAGCAGAAAAACATCATAAAAATATCAGGGGGTAGAGACTCCAAAATTTCATCAGCATTCTTTTCAACTATTTTAAATAAACTAGATTCTCTAATTCGTATCTTAAGCTCATTTCTTTTCCCTGATTTTCGAAACAGGATTACATCTTTGTCATCAATCTGTTTTGTGATACTGCTTTTAAGAAAATTCAAATGGTTAAAGAGTTGAGAAATGTTAGAGTATTAAAAATGTTAAACTTTGACATTTCAGTTAGATTCTGCTTGTCTCAAAACGAAATGAGCATTGAGTACTCCAGATAGTGAGTCTACTTCTCTTGCCTTGGAGATCAACTTTTCTTTCATCTCTCTTATTTTGTCTAAAATTGAAAAGAAAAAAAATGGAAATGCTTAAAAGCAGCTAAGAATCAATCCACTCCAGACAGACAGCAGCATTTGAGGTTTAACATAAGAAATTATTTTAAATTTGGCACCTTGAGTCAAAGACTTACCCCCATGTACATACAGTTCCTCATTGATCTCCTTTTCCAACTGCTGCAAAGTGAGATATTCCTTGCCATCTGTTGTGTAAATCACCTTAATCAGCTGCAATTCAATTAATTTGTTGACAATCTCAACCAGATTTCGCTCAGACAGTCTGAAAACAAACAATCAACTATAGTTATACTGTTGCATGTTACAATACAACCAAGATACAGGAAAAAGGGCAGAAAATTTTAAATCCTAAATGATCTCCTTAGGCAAAAAGTGAATATGAAGACATTTACATATACATATGTGCACATCTTGCAGTGTCAATCAGACCGAATGTTAAAGAGATCTTAGTATTAGAATTGAGATATATATATAGAGTACTGCTAACATCCACATGCAATATCTGAAAGAAGTTCAGCAAGTATTCACTAAATAGTGCCAAAAGTACTATATGCAATAATGTATGTTTGTTACATGTTTGATACTTATTTTCACTATTAACTCCTGAGCTTGTCTCAGTGTAAGACTCCAACATTCAGGTGACAGTTAAAAAGACAAAAATGAAAATACCTAACAAATAAAATACCAGAAAAATTGATGGCACTTTCATCATATTAGGCAATTAGATTTTATCTGGGGGGGGAAAAAAAATGGGAGTTCTACCAGCAAGTGTGGAAATTTTACACTTCTATAAATCCAAGGGATCCACTTAATATTAGAATAGTTTATTGCTAGCAACTGTTGTTTTTGGGTTCACACTAATACATCTGTACAGTCATATCGTGTATACTATGTACTCCTTACTAGTCTACTCTATATAATTCACCCACATCCCTTCTAAACCATCTATTAAAACTTTTAAGTTCGTTTTCCACAACAGAGATTAGATGGAAGTAATCACTGTAGCAAGATTCCGACAAACTTTCCTTTTAATGGGGAATTCAATATATATATATAAAGACTTAGTAAAGTGCATTACAAAGAGAAGGTGGAAGGGGATTCCTAACTCCGAAAAGATGTCATTCCTAAAACAAGAAATACAAGATTAAATGTACAGTTATCCGCAGATCTTATAGGTAAACAAACGGCTGTCAGGTGTCGGGAATGGGGGTGGGGGGTGGGTAACTGACTATCTCCTTGTGGCTACAGTATGTCAGCCAGTCGGCCTGTGGTCTACCGGGGGGGACTCCGAACCAGCCTAAGAACTAACTACCAGGGCCGCCCAGCTCCTAAGTGTAGAAAGTAAAGCACAGAAGCTAACTTCTGCTTTGTCGAGCTGCGTTGCACGGCTGCGAAATCTGCTTGTAAACGTCTCACGTCATCCCAGCCCGCCATGTTGGCTCCTATCTCCCGCACCGAAGAGCTCGACATGGATCCTCCTCATCATCATCATCATCATTTTATTATTAATATTCTTATTATTATTATTATTATTATTATTATTATTATTATCGTCAACGAACAATATTCGTAATACGTTCTCGATAGCTAGACACGAGAATTTATAAATAAATAATTACAGGTTAAACACTAAAATTTAAAAATAAAGGTAGATAATCATAAATAGCAATGCTTTAATAGTCTCCCTTTGAATATATATATATAAAAGATTGATGCCAGATCTATCTTTTAAAAATTTTTGTAACGTTAATTAAAAGGGGAAAAAACAAAACAAAAACAACAACACACAGGTAAATAAATAAAGATAAATGTTAAAATTCCGCCAAATTTTGACCAGAGCCGTGGTAAATAAAATAAAAGAAGGGAATCATTTACTTTAATTTGCTTGATATTGTATTTGGGAAAACTCTAAAATTAATACCTTATATACATTTATTGCTTACAAGTAATAAATAAATAAATAATCTGAATGTCACTTCCTAACAATATAATACTAATAATAATAATAATAATAATAATAATACTAATAATAAGAATAATAATAAGAATATAATAATAATAATACTAATAATATAATAATAATAATAATAATAATAATAATAATAATAATATAATAATAAAAACCAACAACAATAACAAACACAAACAAAAACAACAACAACAAACAATAATAATAATATAAAATAATAATAATAATATAATAATAATAATAATAATAATATAATAATAATAATATAATAATAATAATAATAATAAAATAATCTATACTTTCTCTAAAGCATGCAAATGTCTTCTACCTTTATAATGCATATATATTAAGAATTTTACTTTTAAAAGTTTGTTTTAGTTCAGTTAATTTTTAATTCTGAGAAAAAACTTCGATTTTTTTTTTTTTTTATCTTCGGTGCAAATAAATCCACTCTATTAATGGCTTTTATCTTCCTATAGTACTAACTGGATCAATAATTTGAAATGATTTTGAAGATTGATTGTTAAATCGAAACTAATCACTAAACCAAGTGGCAACATGATGTTAACTTTTGTTTACTTCGATTTTGAAATACTCCCTGATAGGTATATATATCCAAGTGACCAGTGTAGGTAAGGTATCAAATTACCCTCAGCACCATTTGTATCGAAGCTAAATGTAGCGTCACACGGTGGACGTAAAATAGGCAACTTTTTGTGAGTAAATAATTCTATTGTCTTGAAGCTGGCGAAATTCTGTTTCTGCTTAAATGTGTGTATACAAAAAACTTACGCTTGATAAATACAGGACATTTTTTTGTTGTTGTTGTTGTTTTCTTAAAAGAGATCCTTCGTGTTCGCTCTTTATTTTAAGCCTCCGTCTTTTATATCACGTCAGTTTTACCTCCCTTATACCACCTGCGCTACCAAGCGTCACCAGTCAGTGTTCGTGTTGAACTGGCTGTGTATGTAATCAGCACCACGCTTCGAGTAAACCAGGCGGGACTTGCTGTCTCAAAAGGCTATTATATTAGTGTGGTAGGTGCTGCGCATCACCGCCCTGTATTGAGAAATGCAGAGTTGAAGAGTGGAGTACCGTAAATGAACTCTAGATGGTATACGGAGGGTTAAACTCTACCCACATAGAATACATTCGCAGGGGGGGCTGTTCGCTGTTTGAAATTTTCTGTGCTTTATCGTTTGTCGCAGAAATACTTAGGGCATACGTTTAGAGATTGCGGTGGGCAGTCATCACATGGCGGTGTACAATTTAACTTAAAAAAGGCAAAAGAAAAAAGAAGCGCTGGAAGAAGTGTCATCTTTAATAGATGCCTGCCACAAGTGAGCCTTCTGAGTGTGATGTTCGGATGAAATATAAACGTTGAAAAATGTCTTGTAAATGCCATATAAAGATAGTATTTTGGTGTGGGGGGGTTTTAAATTTAGATACCAATTATTAAAGATGGATTAATGTCTAAGGTGAACTCTAGAGCATCGTGCATGACAAATGGACCAACACAGTATTCCACTTACAGTGACCAGGCTAACAGAGCAGAGACGGCAGAAGAGTTACAAAGACTATTGGGTAATGCTAGTTATCGAATAGCTTTCATTAGACGAAAGCTGACCTTCGCTTCATCTTTAATGACCGACACAGAAAGAAAAAGGGTTAATCTGTCTTTCCTTGGTGTCCGCACACGGCATTAAAGACGACACACGGGGCTAAATTCTAGGTCTTATGCCAAAGCAATCCCGGCTTTGTTCTTTATGTCGGTCATTAGAGACGAAGTGGAAATTAGTTTTCGTTCAGCGTTGACTCTTTATGAGTTGTTAAAAACTCTTTTGAAACCACGTTCTGTTATTTCGCATATTGGACAGCGGTACGATAAAGCGTTTTAATGACATGACAAAATATATATAGCAAATTATAGCTCGACCGGGGCCATTTTACCCTACGGTTTAGACAAAAGTCGCGACGGACCCCCGCCAGAGAGTCAGGGCCAACAGAAGAAGGAAAAAAAAAGGGGGAGGGTCATCTATCCCCGCACAGAAGATGTTGATTGAGGTCGAGAATTTTAGGGCGTTTGACAAATGGATCACGAGGTGGACGAACCAGGGTAACGCGATTTTCAGGACGGAGCGAGATGGGGACGGCTGATCGGGTGGCATGCCCAGTCAAACATCTACACTGGCAATGGGCGCTGTCCTCATCAAGGAAGCGATAGGCGAGCTCGTAGATCAGATGTAGCTGGATACTGGGGAAGTGCAAGCACCCGCTTTTAACGATTTCCGAAGAATCTCGACAGGCATATTTCCGGTGCGCAAATATTAATCCAGAGCCTGAACGACAAGCGACACGTTTATGAAGTGGCTCTATCGCTTGGATAAGAAACTCTGCAGAATCAACGCATCTGCCCCCCCCCAACTCGGGGCTTTTGAACCCGTCGAACAATACGGTGCTGATCCAGGCCCAGTCCCCGACCCTCGAACTTCAGTTGATAATCTTTGATGTCTTCCCCCTCAGCGAACGCGCCCAGTACCGGGTCTGACCAGCTTGATTCAGCCGACGACGAACCAACGGATTTAGAGCAGCCAATCCAGGAAGCAAAGAGGCTCCATCCTGGTGAAGAAGACGGAAACGGTGATGACCCCACCCAACCCAACCCCGAACTCCTGGACGCGCTGAGATGTTTGGGAACAGCAAACCGCCTGTCACCGAACCGTTCGCGACGGATTCAGGAACATTGGAACAGCTTGGTTTGTTTTGCCGACGGTCGGTTAAATAACCGGCTTTCGGCGCCATTCACGCTACAACCGCGACCGACCGGATATCAGGAGGAAGGGACGCGCCTCTTTTTGACTCTTCCGCGTCTCGCGCGCGCTGTAGAACGAAAGTCGTCAATGGCCGCCACGAGGAAGCGGGGGAAAGGTCATCTTTACTTCGCATTTACGCGCCATTCCCGTCAGAGAAGAAGGGATTGTCCTCGACCGGTTTGTTTATATTCGAGTTTTTGAGAAAAAAAAAAAAACGAAGAGGAGGAGGAGGAGGAAAATCGTTGTTTTTTTTTGTTTTTTTAACGAACAAACGCACGCGGCCGCGAAGAGAAAATTATTACCGTGTACACGGCCTGGCCGAGGAAAAAAAACAACAACAACAACAACAGCAGCACCAGCAGCAGCAATCGTTTGGGTGACTGATATTAGAGGAAAAGGAAACGCAAAAAGATCGTTAATAAAAAAATCGTTTGTTTAAATTTCATTATAATTCAGAAGGCGGTCGGCACATAACATTCTTTTTGTAAAAGATCGTTTTTGTCTATTTTCCATTCGTTAGTCAAGGGTCTGAGATGAGCCGAGCTGTGGATCGGCCTCGTGCCAGAGAACATTACACATGAGACCGGATCAGCCTTTTTCCTAATCCGTCATAAGCCGATTAACGTTCGCCGGTGTCGTAAAACACTGCATCTGACTATAATGGAAGATTAACGGGGTTGTATATCTTTTTTTTTTAAAAATCAAATATCATGGACATCCGGAGAATATTTTCGTACCAGTGCTTGGTTTTCCTAACGATCGGTCAAAGTTATGGCGGAAAGGTCTGGTTATTATGCTAATTTTGGGTTACACAGGAAAAGGTAGGTGTGTGTATGTGTGAATGTGTGGGTGTTTTTATTATGTGTGTGTATGTGCATGTGTGTGAGTGTCTGTATGTAAGTGTTTTTGTATGTGTGTATGCGTATGTGTGTGTGTGTATGTCTGTGTGTCTATGTATGTAAGTGTTTGTATGCGTGATGTGTATGTGTGTGGTGTTTGTATATGTGTGTGTATGTCTGTATGTCTCTGTGTGTCTATTATGTATGTAAGTGTTTGTATGTGTGTATGTGTATGTGTGTGTGTATGTCTGTGTGTCTATGTATGTAAGTGTTTGTATGTGTGTATGTGTGTGTATGTCTGTATGTCTCTGTGTGTCTATGTATGTAAGTGTTTGTATGGTGTATGTGTGTGTGTGTATGTCTGTATGTGTATGTTTGGGTGGGTGGGTGTTGTATGGTGTGTGTGTATGTGTGTGTGTCTGTATGTGTATGTTTGTGTGTGTGGGTGTGTATGTGTGTGTGTATGTGTTGTGTGTATGTTTGTGTGTGTGGGTGTTTGTATGTTGTGTGTATGTGTATGTTTGTGTGAGTGTGCGCGCGCACGTACTTTATGAACGTGCGAATTATTATTTTTGTCCTCTGGCCACAAGATAGTCGCAGGTTTATCATATTAAAGAAAAGACCGCTCACAGATTTGCACAATCTCGGACTTCTTACTTCAGCAACGATGAATTAAAGTTCCTCTGAATACGGCACCTGCCGGCAAATGTGGACTTCACAGGCACGTGTCCGGGTTGGCATCACTGGCAGATTTAAAGAACTACCCTTTTCTCTCGTTCACCCCTTCGTCTCTGAGGACTGAACTGCACTCGCCACCCGCACGAGTAAATACAACAGACGGTGTAAATTCCGAGTAGTAGCCATCTCGCACAGCTGTTATTTTGGTTCTGTGGGGGAGATTAACCAGAATGGTGAAGACTCGACCTTTAGACGATGTCCTTTTCGTGCGGTCACGTTTGCAGGTGCGAGGAGATGACGCAACTGTCACCCGTAGGGAAAATTGGAGGTAAAAGAACTTACCAGATCTTCTTCGGGTTGGAAGGGGCACCAGCCGGGGGGGGGGGAGGGAGTTAGTCACCAAAAACGTCTCGAGTCCTTACGATGAAAACCCAAAGCCGCTTCCGCAACCTAGACGAGCGACTGCGCTACGCTACTTCGCCTCTCGCCGTTTGCTTATTTACCAAAAAAGAAAAACAAAAACAAACAAAGGCTGTACCCAAAACGACACGGGAACGGAGTAACGAAAGATGGAAGGAAGTGGACAACACTGTAATTATAACGATTCTGAGGGGGGGGACCTGCCTCTCGATTATTTTCTTTTGGTGGGGCGATAACAAAAAAAAACCCCGCTTTTCTCGTCTTCGCCTGATGTCTGCAGCAGCACCGAGAAAAAGTCCACATCGTTTCGAGATCAGGATTTTTGAGATCGTCCCTACCCCCCCCTCCCACCCTGCCGCACGTCTCCTCTCCTCTCTTCGATCGTCGTCCAATCTCTTCGCACCTCTCGGGGCGCATCTCACGAATTCACCACTTCCAGGAATATTTTCAAAGGGATCGTGATTTTCACGTACCAGGCTCGCGAATTCTCAACACGGCCAACTTTACCTTTGCTTTTATTTTAAAAAGAGAAATATTCGTTTATCAGCAGCGTAGAACCGAAAAGATGTTTCTTTTTCCTTTGTAACTGAACATATCCGCGCATTTGCGAATTCCCCCCGGTTTTCCGTTTCGCCCGCATCTTTCTTTCCTTCTGGCGTTAATGATATTCTCTTCCATCCCACAAAACCCCACTGGTGTCCTTCTTATACGTTGCTCTTTCGTATTGTATTATGTCTGCCGAACCGAATTTGTTTCTGCTTTTAAGTTTACTTCATTTAAACGAAATATATATAAGTCGAATAACAGAACCCGAACAAATTCGGTCGGAGGAGGAGGAACTCCGGTCTGTAGAGCGTCTTGTATAATTCTAATTATGCTCAGCGACTTACAAGACCGACTACAACAAGAGGCAGAACAGCTGAGCAGCCACCGACAGGACGGAATCGGAGCGGGCGGACGGACAAGACAATGCAGCTTGCAGTAACTATTCCCCAGCCACCCTGCCCACAATCACAGCCGATAAATAATGGCTACGCACGAGAATGGAACACGAAGAGTTGTTTGCAACAAGACCGTGGAAGACGGAAACTTTCTGAAAACTTTCCGGGCGTCGGAGAGAGAGAGAGAGAGATGACGTCAGTACATAGAGAGATGGATAGAGAGAGATGGAGAGATGACGTCAGTACATATATATATATATAGAGAGAGATGACGTCAGTACATAGGGAGATGGATAGAGAGATGGAGAGATGACGTCAGTACATATATATATAGAGAGAGAGATGACGTCAGTACATAGGGAGATGGATAGAGAGAGATGGAGAGATGACGTCAGTACATATATATATATAGAGAGAGATGACGTCAGTACATAGAGAGATGGATAGAGAGAGATGGAGAGATGACGTCAGTACATATCTATAGAGCTCCGTATAGATATAGAGATGACGTCAGTACATAGAGAGATGGATAGAGAGAGATGGAGAGATGACGTCAGTACATATATATATATATATATATATATAGAGAGAGAGAGAGAGAGAGAGCATCCCGGCGAGGATTCTTAAAGCTGACACGCGCTTCACTGCTCGTATGACTTCCCATTTTCTTAAAGGTGTAAGTACAATTTCACATCTACTATCCTCGCTTTTTGGTTTCTGTTGACGTGGGGCGGAGAAGGTTAACACGAGGTGTATCTACATTCTCGTGAGACTCTCGTTATACACGAGGCACACGTTGTTAAAAGGAAGACTCCACTCGGAAAAGCACGAGAATAAAACAGTTCTGTAATCGACTCTTCTGTGTTGTTGTATTCATCTATTTTTCAGACGAGCCGGAGTTAGGGGTATTTTAGTGTCCAGCTACCGGCAAACACTTCAGTTTATCTCTGATGAGTGCCAAGGAAAACACAAGACAGAAAGTGTTCACGTGGCATCTACAGTGGCGGCCAGAATTGTTGCATCACCTCCCCCCTTTTTAAAAAAAAAACAACAAAATACAATTGTTTACTGTGTGTTAAAATGTACAAAAATGTATTTTTGACTCAAAATAGCATTGTTCTGATATTCATAGGTGGGATGCTGCACTTTAATGTAGTAACTTTTCGTGGAGCTGTAGAATATTTATCGGTAAACTCCGCTGTTCAATATCGTATTTAATGCCGGGTAAATCCCTTGCAAATGTACTCTCTTTGGTTATTTATACCAGTCGTTAAAGATAACTTGTCGTCCAGTGTACGGCATCAATCGAGCCACTCTGAAAGATTTGTTCACCCCTCCCCGTCTCCGTTTACATATTAAAATCTTTTAAACAGTAATTCCATTATAAAGACACTTGCCATTATAAATTATTTACAACCTGCCTCCATTTAGTAAACCTTAGCGGGAAACACTTTATTTTAAAGCAGCCCGGGGAAAGGCGATATTTTGTGAAGTGGTTTCATCTTTTAAAATAAATAGAGAGAGACAGGTTTTAGATTATCAGCAGTTCAGCTACTGCAAGGATCCATCATCACAGCTTCCATAAGGGGGAGAGCATAGACGAAATTTTCGTACCCGATGACCTTCTTCTCCTCGTCCTCGTCGCACTTCAAAATTACTTATTCGCCGAATTTAAAAAAAAAAAATTATTTTTCGAGTAGGGGACGGACTCGTAGAAGGCAGAGCGGAAAGACAAGCGTAGCCATTACATGAGAGGTATAAACGACGCTCTCTCTCTATGTACCGACGTCATCTCTCTCTCTCTATGTACCGACGTCATCTCTCTCTCTCTATGTACCGACGTCATCTCTCTCTCTCTATGTACCGACGTCATCTCTCTCTCTCTATGTACCGACGTCATCTCTCTCTCTCTATGTACCGACGTCATCTCTCTCTATGTAGTAACGTCATCTCTCTCTCTATGTACCGACGTCATCTCTCTCTATGTAGTAACGTCATCTCTCTCTATGTACCGATGTCATCTCTCTCTCTCTATGTACTAACGTCATCTCTCTCTCTTCGCTTGTTATAAGACATCATCGAAGAGGAATTAGATGCGATCACGACGAATGATTTTTTTTTTTTAACAAATGTGCTGACCCTTTTTTTGAAGAATCCGACGGATATGTACAGCTAAGGGAGCCACTTCTTAGACCTTCCGTCGTCCTTCCTCTAGCTGTTTCTGCGCAAAGACGTCGATGATTCAGCTGACACGTTTATTTTTTCTTTTTAACGGCCCCACTCCCTCTTATCGATGGCCCAGCGCCGGACATGGTCAACATAGGAACTGATTTGACGCCCCTAGAGAAGTTGCGGGACGTATCCAAATTCTCTAAAACGTCAAGATGGGAATATTTTTTGCCAATATTCTATTTTGAAAACCTGTTCTAAATCTAGTTTTTTTTAGAGAAACGACAACACAGGAGAACGGAAAGAGGCCCTCGACCGTCGCCTCAGTGTCCCTTTCTCATTACGAAAGATTAATTAGTCAGCCCTTTATTCCGAGAAGCCCTGACAGAGGAGGAAATACCCTACTATCCGTAATTATTCAGCCGGCATTTACTAATTATCGCTTATTACCTGGTTCCGCACTCGGACGGTAATTATTGACCGTGCTGAACTGGGCAAATATTTGTAGAAGCGAAAGCAAGCTTCAGGGCACATCCTAATCTGACTCTCCGCTCTCCTTTAATAACGTCAAGTAGTTATCTCCATACTACTATATCATACATATAAACCGAACATTAGAGCAACTTGAAATAGTTATCGAAAAAACGGCGAGTCCAGAGAATTAAAGCAGAACTTATAGGTTTTTAAAAAAAAAACAGATGATACAATTTTTAAAGTGTACAGAGGTGTGTCACCCTAACACATGCTTGATATTGTTTCCAGAAAAATAATAAATAACGAGTTAAAGGGACAGGGGTGCCACGATAAAGAAATGCAAGACGGCAAGAAGCAAGCAGGTAGTTTTCTGAACTAAGGGAAGGACTCGACCGCTCGGGGAACCAAGGTTCGCCGAGTCCTCGGCAAGCAGCGCCCCCTCTTTCTTAGAGCGATAAGCCACGTGACACTCGGCTCGGACCTTTTCGATTTCGCGCGCCGCCTCGCGGAATACAATTAGCCAGCAGAACTCGGCAAAGGCGTCGATAACATCTCTAAACACCGACATCAAGGTGAGCAGGAGTAATTCAAGTTAACCACGTGCGTGGGGGTGGGAGCGACGGCGGTCTTCTAGCCAAGTGTACCCAACTCCCACCGGCGGGGCGGGGGTTCGAATCCCGGTCGATTTGGTGCCGTACTTCCCAATGTAGTTTATTCTCGATTATTGTTTGTTTGTTTGTTTGTTTTTTGTATAAAAAGAAAACCCGCGTGGGCTCATTTCCAGCACTCCGCGTTTCCTCTCGCATCCACCCGAACACGGTGTGGGGTGGGTGGGAGTTCTAGCAGAAGCTTTCACTCGTCGCCTCCCACGCGATCCTCGTCTCGTAACCGAAGTATTAAAAAAAAAATTTTTTTACCGGTGCTTTGGTCCGTAATTATCTTCATTTCTAAATCTCCGAGTAAATCCCGAAGTCTATATCTGGGACCGAAATTAACGCAATAATTATCGAAACTCCCCGCCCCCAACCAAGATATCAATCACGCACTCTTCCACGGCCGACAGAGTGCGGGTGGCGTCGGCCTTCGTTGGAGTTGATTGATGGAAAAAAAGTCGAAAACATTGGTTTCTCCGTTTACCTGATGTATCGCGGTGATGCGTTTGAACCAATTATTCGTCGTTTTCTCTCGTATTAAAAGGAAGAAAGAAAAATCAATAAATTTCGTTTATGTTTAAAGAATAAAAAAAAAATCCGTTCCTAGATCGATTACTTTCCCCTTCTCCCCGCTCGGCATCGCCAGATAAGTCTCGTGGAGCGGCGAGATATTTGGCAGCGGGCGCAGCAACTTCCTCGATTTTATTTCAGGCAGGAAGTTCGTTATCTTCGAACGATCCCCCCCCTCTCTCTCTCTCTCTCTACGTTCTTCTCGCGCAATTCTTAACGAACCTGATATTACTCGCGTCGAAGCGAAGTCTTCTCTAGATTAAGCTGAGTTCTAAAAGAAAGTCTAAACGGTACAATGGAAACCGTTCCTCATCTCTTGGCGTCATCCCCGATCGTTTCACCTTTAAGAGGACGGCGACACATACGTACGTAAATGTAGCTAATCTGTGTGTGTGTTGTTGAATGCCAGGGTAGATGTCTCGTTTGAAATTAGCCGAGGCAGTAAACTCCCATGCACTCTCCTTGGAGCGGGTTACCGGAAACCCACGTCGGCGTAATCCTAGTCTAGTGCCAGAGAGAAGCAGCGGGCTCGACTCTGGCGTACCGGAACTCGCATAAATTAATTTCTATCAGACAACCGTTTCCATTTCGCGTTACAAGTTCGGCTTTTAATTTCTCTACAACGGCATCGTGCCATTAACGAAGGTGCCAGGAGTGATTTTCTCGAAGATTTGTATATAATTTAGTGATCGAGCCGTTTCCCGACGCCTACGGTCTTTGTAGGCCCAGGCAAATCGACCTAAATACAGTACGGGATACACGCGGGGTTGGGTGTCTAACTTTTAGGGTAAAGTTTTTCGGAATCCCCCCCCCCTTTTTTTCCCTTACGCGTCAAGGTTCCTATGTTTTTTGGCCGTCGTCGTAGTCGTCTTTGGGAAGGGGAGAGTCACCGAAAAACTGCTGTTTCTCCAGACCTCTTTCTGCCAGCCGTCCTAGAGTAGACGTAACCTTAGCGACAATCCTCGACTTCCGGTCACGACTACTTGTTCCGGCCCGAGGGCTTTGGAGGGTAAGGGAGAAAGAAGTAGGCTCGGCTTAGCCGTTTGACAAAGTTCAGAGCTGGTAGGAGACTACTTCGCGTGGATGGCGGTCATAAGAACTCGGTTAAGGGCCGCGAGACGGTCGAGCCTCTCGGTTGTCAGCCCGGAGCGAGGCTGGTCGGTCATCGAGATTGGAAGAGAGAAGCGCTGGCGGAAGCGATACTACTTGATACATTATCCTGCGACCACTAACGATTCGCCGCCAACGGAATCAAGGATTTAAGATCTAAGAATGGCTTACAGGATAAAATTCGGGGGGGTTGGAGACGGGAGGTTGGGGGGTAGGGGTAGAAATACGAAGTCTGATATAACATTTCCAGGAATTTGCGGTGTTCAGCTGTGTAGAGAACCGCGGTCCTCGCCAAAACCGTCCGTTTTCGAACGCAAGGGGAGAGAGGGAGAGGGGCCAAGGCTACCGATTGGCGGAGAGCGGAACAGACTTGGAAAATGCCTTAAAGTCTTCTTAGTGCAGTTTTCTCGTAGATAAAAAGAAGAGGTACGCTCGCGCGTTTCCGGAAGTTGTCTGGAGCGCCGGCAGAGGAATTAACGCGGTCGAAAGACCTCTCCGAGGCTCCGCTGAAAGAAGCCCCTGGGGTTTCGTTGTCGCTGGTCGGTCACAGGCGGTTCCTGACCTGGCGCTCGGTCGAGCAGACCGACCTGACGTCCCAGTACTGCGGAGGCCCGGTCTGGACTCCCAGCACGCAGAAACACAGCCTGGTTTCCGAAACCCACACGTCGCTGAAATGGTTCGCCAGGAAGCGAAGTTTCGAGTCGAAGAGAAGCTGTCCGTACGCCAGAAAGCGGTTCCAATGCCCCCACATAGCGCAGTACAAGTTCCTCACCCGGTCGTGCCGCGACAGCGCCAGCCGAGTGCAGAACGTCCACGACCGCAGCTCCAGCCGAATCTCTGTCATCACCGCGTGCACAGTCTCCGGGTACGGGTACCAAACGTACACGTTGTGCCGGTTGGCGGTCAGGTGCGAAATCACTTGGTATTTTTTCCTCCTGGCGAAGAGGCCCTGGTTCAGTACCCGCTTGGCGAGCTCAACCCGACAGACTTTGTTCGAGAAGCGGACGGTCCTCCCAGACGCGGCGATGTCGAGTTCGTGTCGGGTCCGGCAGAAGAAGGGAGAGGCCAGGAACTCCTTAAGGATGGCCATCTTCACGGCTAGCATCTCGCTGCAGAAGCTCGGCTCGGCCGACACCTCGTCGATGTATTTCACAATCAGTGCCAAAATTTGAGCGCATCGGGAATCGTCACCGAGACGAGAGGTCGCCTCCATTCCTCCCCTCTTGGCTGGCTGGCGCGGGATGAGATGTTCCTTTGTTTGAGATATCGTTAGCAATTTTTTCAGCTCGAAAAAATTTGCATTAAAAAACAAAAAAAAAAAATCTGAACGCAGAGCCTTCAAAATAGTAATTGCACGTGAAATTTCAATTCGCGGGCGGCTCTTGGAGATTTTAAAATACTTCAACGTTTTAAAAAAGCCTTATCACCGAATTACCCGACAGAAACTGAGTTGCAGGGCAAAAAAGGGAGTGGTGGGATGAAAAATTATCGCTCCCTACGTTAGTAGTAAGTGGCTGACCTTATACACCAGCTATTTGCTACTCTTGATCCTGCAGCGAAAATAAGTTATTTAAAGTTTAGTATTGAAGATAACTCGTGTCGTTTATATACACATACAGTCAAACCTCCAGTTAGTGAAGGTTTTTTCCTGGTCCCAAATTTCGCCTATCTTTTAACATTGCAAATTTTAGGCTTTTTTCTGATTAGTGAACCACTCTCTACTGTGAACAGTGAACATTTTTCTTGGTTCCAAATATCAAATTTTAATACAAATGACATTCTATTTAGTGAACATACATTTTGTTCACTCAGCCATATCACTACAGCCATACTCAGTCATCAGGCAATTGTCTCATTAAAGCCATATCACACAATAAGAAACCACAGCCCTCTATTTGTAATTTAACAAAAAGATATTTTTCACCTCCAGCACCTGGTCCCTTTCAAGAGTTCCGATTCACAATGCAACAACAATGAATAATATACAATGAACATTTTTATTTTACACTTTTTCATGTGTATAAAGATTGTGTACATATTTTTTTCTGATAAAAATTTTATTTCATGTCCTTAACAATAAATCTGTGATTAATTTCATACATATTTTGATGTTTTATCATCTTTCAACATAATTTCTGATTAGTGAACACCTCCAATTAGTGAACATTTTTGGTCGGTCCCAAAGATGTTCAGTAATGGGAGGTTTGACTGTATATATAACTGAAGGTAATTAATATTGTTTAATGTACACTTCTGTCGTTTTGCAGACAAATGGCCATAAATGACAGTTAGTTTTATTGAAATGCACAAAAGAAACACCAGAAAAGAATCTCATAACATTTGTTGCGAAAAAAAAAACAATTTTAATTTATTTTAGGAGAAGTTCTTTAAACCTTCGTATATCACGTCAGACTTCTATCATCTGTCCAGAGCTAAAAACAACCAGTCATTATTCATGTCGAACTGGCTGCATATTTAGTCGACTCGGTCGTCATGTACGGATTCGTCGCGCCAAAAGTTACATTAACGGCCGGCTAAGTATAGTCCCATCTTGTTGAGAAAAATATCGTGGACACGGCTCCGGGCGTGTCAGCTTTAATTCTGAAATAGCATGATGAATCGATACTTTACTCAAAAGAAGATAAGACGCGCTCACTTTCTTAATTCTTCTTACTTTCCAGGGAGTTACGACGGCGCTTCGAATACTTGAACGTCGTGGTATTAATCTTGGTTAGAAACCCCACGTTGCTGGATTCAAATCAGACTTACCTCCTCCTCAGTGTTGTTTTGTTTTTGGTTTTCGTGGGTGGGATACCTTGGAGGATTCGCTTTGGCCTTCCGAATGATATGCAGCGCTGTTTTCAGTTTTGGATGTGACATTTGGGTGGAGGCATCGTTCGCCATTGTACTCAACAACAACAAAAAAGAGAGATTTCGCCCGTTGGTAACGGTTTGCTCAATCGCTCCCCCCCTCCTCTCTCTCTGCCTTTATCCTCGCGATCAAATCCACTCGGATTCTTCTCCTACGCGCGCATGAGTTCCAGAATCGAAGTGCCCCCTTCCTAATTCCGAAGCGTCTCGAACTTATCTGAAGAATGCTGTTATTGGAAGCTGCACCGCGAACGTTTTCAGAAGCGGCGATGCTACTAGAGTCGTCGTCGTCGTCAAACATTTTGGCGACGTTCTCCCAGTTCTGTCGCAGACCCGCCTCGCACTCTCGCGATTCTCGAGCCGGTGCCTGGCTTCAGAGTCGACTTCGGCTAAGATGCCGAGACCATTGTAAGCGTGACGTTCGCCTCAACCGATAGAAAACTAAAACCCGGGTCTAGTTTCAGGTCTCTCGGACATTTAAATACAATTTTAAAAAAGAATGCAAGAGGCTTTACGCGGCTAAATCATATATCTGTACCCGACCTACACTGATCTTTTCCGGCATAAAAAGCGATGGGTGCGCTAAGCTATTTATCTAATACATTTAAAGAGAGAGAGTTAAAGCGCCTGCGTCTTAGTAATACCTTTTGCTGCCGATAGGGGGAGATTGTACGACACTCAATTCGGCGGAGTCAGCGGGCGATTATTATACGTTGCCGAGCCACGGTAAATTTAACATGACTAAGCTCACCCGCAGAATGTACTATTATAATCGCTCGCCCGGTCAGAAGCCGACCACGTTTAGCTACAAGTCAAAGCGTCGTAATTATAAGATGGCGGCCATAGCAGTTGAGAATAATCGTGCGATTAAGAGATGTTACTGGCGACGGGAAATTATGGCTTCTGTTCTTCGCCTGGCGACCGCGAGCACGGTGCTTGTTGGCGAGACTGATGTTTTTGATTAAAATCTCTTCAGTCTCTCTCTATTTTCGCTTTATGTTCTGCCGTTATTCGGTCTGTTTGTGCGAGACTGGATGTTTTGTGGAAAATATCTGAGCTGAAGTGGTATTACTGATGTGTGTGTGTGTATATATACGTTATTATTTGTGTACAGATTGGTTTTTAATTGATTCAGTACAGTAGCGAAATGCTGATAGACTATCGGTCTTCATCCTCCAGTCTCGTGAATGCAGGAAAGATATCGGACTGCAACGAGACCATTGCGAGACAAGACATCGCGACAAAAGAGGAAGAACGCCCAATCCCCTTAAACGCGACGACCGGAAGCAGCAGGATTTACCTTTAACCAATAGATCTCCGACATCATCTCGAGATAATCGAGAGCCGATTGTCTTCTCTTAGCCATTCCTGACCCTCCCCCAGGAAGAATTTCTTTGTTACTCGCCCTATTTATATTTGGTTTGTCTTAAAGCTGACGGGCTGACCAGACTCGGTGCACATCAAACACCCGTTCATCCCTTTTCCCACTACCCAACGGTGGGGGGTGGGTGGGTCCGTTACCCTATTTTGACTCCGGGAAATGTGTTCAGCGTTTTTGGGGTACCCCTTCAGTCCACATCCCAACTCCCAAATTGTCGTTCTGCTGACTTAAGCCATTTGCTTCAATTATTCTGTCTCTGCAGGTTACTTCCTGTAACAGCAGAAGTTTATAAAAAACGGTACATAAAGGCAATAGTCGAGGTTAGGAAACAGGAAAGGGAATTAACTACTAGCCCCTGTCCTAGCTCCCGTGGTCCGAACCTCGGGTCGCTTCAGTTAATACCGTTTTATCTTTCTCACAAATGAGTGTTTGAAGATGCTGGAAAATGTTTGTTAGGGGTAGGAAAAGGGTTAAATTATAACGTTTAGTAACAGAATTAAAAGTTAAGATTACATCAGCAATTATAGTTAGGGTTAAAGGTTACAATGGAGATTACCTCTAAGGTTAAAAGTTACTTTGATGGTTTAGAGTTAGATTATATTACACATCAAACGTTGTGTTAGATAATAGATTGATGGATAAGTTAAGAAGTTACTATTAATGCTTAGGTGATCGTTAAAGGTTAATAATAAAAGCATGTGAGAAATTAAGACAGTGGCTTGTGATTGAAGCTTAAGTTAAAGATTAGGGCTACGGTTAAGAGTCAGGTGATAGATGTCTATCTTTTCGTTAGGTAACCTGTTGACGGCACGCCTCTGTTCTCCCGCAGCGATAGTAAGAGACAAGCAAGTAGCCACGAGTCGGTGCGCTCTAAAAGATGCCGTTGACGAGGCAGCCACGAGAATGGGGTCGGTCACGGTGTGGCCGACCAAAAAAAAAAGGGACAGCAGTACGCGGCCGCTGAGTAAAGGTTCATGCCATCTGAAAGGGGAGGAAAAAAGGGTACGTTCGGGGGGGGTTCGTTGTAAGCCGGTTTCAGAGGGGGGGGTGGCTTCTTGAAAGTATTTCTTCGACAGGTCCAGTGGTCTTTTGACCGGGGTTCTGGGTCGACCAGACCGTTTTCTACCATTAACCTGAACCCTTTTCTTTAAACGTCTTCATCCGGCCCCTACTGGGTGGTGGTGGTGGTGACGCGCCCTTGGCTTTTCGCTTCGCCGCGTCTGACCGACTTCCGTTCGGCGGTGCTGTCACCGGATCCGGTCAACTTTCCCCCCGACCGCCGCCGCCGCTAGGGTCCGAGCAACAGTCTGATGAAGAAACTCCGAGAATACGGCTCCGGGAAGGGAGGGAGACGGGCTCCTCGTTCCTCCTCCCGTTCGTGGTCAAACCGCTATCAAACATCCATCAGAAACCCCTCGAACACTTTCAACAACAACAACAAAGAAATCAACCCGATACACGCGACTACGTGTTGGTTTATACATGAAACACGGGGATATTTCTTGTTGTGGGTGGGAATCCCGAAATTATGGCTGGTAGCATCTCTGCGATGGCCCGCTAGCAGCGCACGCATCTCCCCAACGTCGTCGGGGAAACCACACGCTTGTGAATGGAACACGGAACTCCGCGTCGGGTAACCACGAGAGAGGAAGGCCCAAGGATTGGATTGCAGCGAGCAATCCGGCCGATGTCGTGTTAGGGTGATCTGTTATACATCAAGATGCAATAAATCAA
>JACATO010001743.1:0-50106 GCA_018389105.1 Nautilus pompilius | reverse complement strand
TCCTTTGTCTGTTCCGGGGCCTGGACACCTTCCTCTGGAGCTATTGCTTCAGAGGTTGTGATGTCCTCTGGATCCTTAACTCCATGGGATGTGGTGTTACAGGAGACTTTGCTGTGTTCTCAACAGATTTTCTAACAGAGATCAAAAATTGTTAATGTATTTATTATTAGTTTTAAAACAAATGTTTAGGGCAAAATAGAAGTGTAGTATTAAATGATAACAAAAACTATTGTACATTTGAAGATGGTGGTTTTTGTTTTTTCATTGTCATGCTTCAGCTGGAAGATGCTGAATACTGTATCTCTACCACTGAATTGTAGATAAGCTTTAATCTGTCTTATCTGTGTCTGTATTATACTAAAGTCAGTTCATTGGAAGCACCATAGCCAATGGACCTATCTATCGTATGTCTAAATGATTGTAAACTGGTGTACCTTTGACTCTCTGATTGCATGAGTTGACAAATATTTGATGCTTGAAAAGAGAATATTATCCTCAGCTACCATGAAATTGGTAATTCAAAATATAGAGTAAATGAACTATGTATGGTTGTGTGGATATATATGCCTGAAAAGAGCCTGGCTTTTTCAAAATCTGTCATATTTACTGTGCTGGATTTTTGAGATAACTGCGTGGTACTGGGTAGTTGAGTATGGCAGCATTGTTGTGCATCATTACAGAACAACATCCACCTGATTATAGTAAGTCTGACTTTCATCTTTTCTGATCCATGAAGGTGGTCATCAGAGGGGTATATTTGCTGATGGCAATTCTGTTTAGGCAGCAGTCCACAACTATTTACATTAACAACCATATGGCTCCCTATCACCCCGCTGGCTTGCCAGCTGCAGCAATGACTCAGGCTTGCTTCAGGCCACTGATGCTGTTGCGGACGGGGGCTGGCAGTGGAACTGTTGCCACTGGGGCTTTCTGCTAGAAAAACATGGGACCTGCCACACACTTGCGGAGACAGCGACGGACACAACCGTTCGGCTTCACTCCATAGATAGGCTGGGTACAACAACCAAAACTGATTTTTACTTACAGAATTCAAAACCTTATTTACCAGCAGCAGAAGTGCACTGTCTCAAGCCACCTTGAAAAAATATAAATTAATATTTAGAAACAGAAAATTGGATTCTCTGTTCTGTTTTAGAGAACCGAAGCTACTTCACATCAGGAAATGTTTTAAAAAGAGGCTTTAGTCTCATGTTTACCTGTAAAATTGTTGTAGTTTGGTTTCTAATGTATAAATTTTAAGGTGATATATGTATTGTTTTTGAAGACTTTTTAGAAAAATGTCCATGCCATGACTTTATTTAGGAATTTATTATTTTGTTTTGTGCATTTTTTAAAAATGTTGTCTTTATTTTTGTTATTTGGTTTTGGTCTGTTTTCCTTATGGTTGACTTGAAAATGTTTTAAATAAAAGATTTAATTAAAAACATTAAATGTCTGATTAGTTATTGATATTTTAGTCAATAATTCATTTTTCTAGCTATAAAGGTATCATTGACAAGTCAGCAAAACCAATGATATGTAAATATATTCTCTTTATTATAAAAGTAACAAAAGAATATGAACTTAAAATGCTGATATTGCAATTTTCAGATTATGAAAAGCAAGGTGATATGTAATTCCATTAGTCTACAAATAATACATAGCATTAATGCCATCAGAAATGTCCATATTTGCCAATTTTGCTTCATTTTTATTGTGGATGCAAGAAGAACATGGAATAAAGGCTGAATGGTAGACATTTGAAGTATTCCTTCATTTTTTACTGGTGGATTATGTATTAATTTAATATGTTACAATGATGAGATAAGATCTTTGGGGCTGTATTTTGCGGGTATATTGGTCAAGCAAAAATGGGGTTGCTCACTTGCCCCATAGGCTCTGGAAAGCTGCCTGGCTAATAATTGAGAGAAACAGTGCCAATGTCCATCTCCACATTTCACCCAACTGTCAACTATAATCAACACTGATTCAGACTATTTATCCAAACTAACATGGAAAGGGTCAAACAACTGAGAGCTCTGATGACAGGTGGTTTGTTTCATTAATTCTTGTAGGCCAGGCTTAGTATTGAGGAAGTTGGTTTTGCATTTGTCTTTCCCCCACCCAACCAGTTTCCGAGATGTGCCATATTACCACCGCTATTTCTATTGATCACCCCAACTTTCTCAAAAATTCTGGATCCACTCCATGATAACACAAACTATAAAAACAACAAAAAACACAATCATACAATTTTACACTGCAAACAAACTTTAAAGAAAATGTTATCATCTTTTTAAAATTTGTATTGTATCAGATAAAATGCTTTAATAGAAGAAAATCAAATCAGTCAACCACCTGTCATTTGACTTCCAGTTATCCAACTGGTCTTTGATATCTGACTTTTCCAATATAAGCCAAGTAAATTCATTTTCAAATATCCAACCTTTGTGAAATAGTTAGCATCCTTTACACTTCTTGCTTGACGGTAGGTTGCAACATGTTATCTAACTAATATTTAAAATAGTTCAGCCAGTCTTTACTACTGAACAAAACTAGAGAAAGTTGTTGGATAAGCAACAACACTGGTTTAGGTATCCAACCATCTCTAGATCCCATTAGGGTCAGATAACAGGTTGTTTACCCAAACAGTTCTGAAAAGGGGAAGTCGTCAGCTCTCACATTATTCTTGAGACTTCATCAGTGAGAATTTTTAAAACATATATTATGGAAAATAAAGAAAAAAAAAAGGCTGTGGAGAAACAATTAACAAGTCACAGTGATGAAGAAGTATTTGAGAGAAGCAGCAGGAGCTGGAGTAAAGAATTGCTAAGCACCTATAAGTGTATCTTCTTACAACGTGATGCATCTGGACCTTCTCCTGAAGCTATTCTTATACCAGGTGAACATCAAAGTGAAGTAGCCAGGATTAGTAATGGATGTTGGTAGCATTTCTTGCAGAGTAAGGGTTTGCTATGAGAGGTAATGATCAAACAATTAGGTCTGCATGCAATGGTGACTACTTTGGTCTGTTGGAATTGATTGCAAAGTATGACACATTCTTGGCATAGCACAGTCAGACTAAAGCTAACAAAGGCAAGAGACGCATCAATTATTTATCAGCAAGTGTGTGCAAGGAACTGACTTAGGTCATGGCAAAAGTGTTGTAGATGTCCTGATTGATCGAGTTAAACAGAAAAAAAATATAATTCAATATCTTTGGATTCATGTGAAGACAATGCTCACATTCACCAACTTACTGTCATTTTGCAATATTTCAAACTAAATCGGCCTGTGTAGCGCTTTGTAACCTTTCTTAAGTCAACAGGCCATAATAGAAAAGAAATGACAGAACATTTCTAATATTTATTCAAGGTGCTAGGATTAACATAGGGGAATTCTGTGGCTAATATTGCAGTAAAGCATGAGGACCATATGATCAAATGAGTAAACTTAAGACAGGAATTTTATCTTGCAAGCACTTCAACAACATCAGCAAAACTTTGGAAGCAGTGTAACTCAATTTGAATTCTGTGGTTGGTGTTTTGAAGTCACTCAAAGATTTAGTCATGATATTTTGAAGAAGCTGGCAAGATTCTTTCAGGAAAAAAGATTGTTAGGTAAAAGGTGTTGAGCTCATCATATTGTGCATCAGCAGCCAAAGCTGATAAGCTGATGCTAAAGGAAGCTTTTCATAATAAGGTCTGTCAACAATGTATCAACAGGCTTTTGGTATGCCTGAAATTTCACTTAACCTACAGCAAATTATGTAATCTTGGATGTGGACCCTGATTCTATTACAATTGATGCAAGTAAGTTGTTGGACTTCTACAAGCAAGATCTGGATATCAACCTTGGTGTTCCAGTTATTCCTGTCTTTTTGGATCAGAAAAAGGAAGACTGCATCTTGGAAACATTTATGTATAATATCATACTTCACAATGATGTTCAAGTTACTTTTCCTAACATAGAAATTGCTTTGAAGATCTATCTCACACATGGTCACTAACTGTTCTGGTAACTGATCCTTTTCAAAATTAAAGCTGATCAAAAGCTTGCAACAAACTACTACGACTCAAAGTAGTCTCACAAATCTTGCCATATTGACGCTGAATGGGATATACTTTGTAGTCTTGTCTATATGGACATTGTTCACACGTATGCCAGCCAAAAGCACAAGGCATTGCTTTGAAATACATACTATACATATTTAGATTTGCTATATTGAAATGTAAATAGGAAAATATAAATAAAAAGCTAACCTACTGAAGTTTTCTAAAGCCCCACAAACATTTAAATCAGCTGTAAATACCAGGCACTTTCTCCATATTTTACAGCATTTTATTTTTGTGCCCTAGTTTGCATTTTTTTAATTAAAAAGGAATTCTGGCTGAGTTTGGAATATTCTGATAAGTATATCTGAGTTGTCATCTGTCTGTCTGTGTAAGGAAGGCTAAGGAATTATTGTGTGTGCTTGTAGGTGTTAACTAGGATATAAATATCTTCGACAGGGTAGGAGGACCTGAGTTCCTGCTCTAAGATATCATTGAAGTTCTGAAGGAACGACGTCCGCTCCCTCTCCACTGTAGGGGCGTACACCGACACGATCACTTTTCTTTGGAGCTGATTTTTAAAGCAAACTATCGCTATTCTACCTTCATTATCACTGAAGGTGAGTTCTATTTCTATATTTAGACTATGGTGGAGAAGAATGCAGACACCTTTCTTCCTACCTATAGGGTCTAAACTTGTGTATTGTTTCATGCCAGTTAGTGAAGTATCTATCTATTTCCTGTTTGTTTTGTAGATGTAGCTCTTGCATGCATATTATGCTATCGTTTGCAGAATGTTCTAGATGATCTAGAAAGTCATTCCAGTGTTTGTTAAATTTTATCCCTCTTAAATTCAGGGATAAAAATTCCAAACGTCTGGACAATCGCTTAATCAGCTCAAAGTTAAACCCGAAAAATCCGCCCAAAGAGAGCGACACCTATTTAGGTGAGCACTTCCATGGGGCCGTGCCCCTGAGTCTGTTTAACAGGGGGAGGGAGGGAGCGATTCAGGTTCCTGAGGAGTTGTGGATACTGATTGAGTATCCATTGAAAGTTGCGGCTCCAAACAACGAGCCCTGCGAGGTTCCACCATCTTCCCCTTAGGAGGGATGGAGTCTCGTATTGTGCGTTTGGCACCTCTCGGGCGCATTGTTCTGCGTATGGAGAGGAGGATCACGTCCTCCTCATCCTCAGGTGGTGTTGGAGTATTGGTTTTGCCAGGATCTTTACGATTTTGGCTGGCGATTTCTCTTCAGATTGTTTTCTTCTTTTCCAAAGGCTTCGGTAATTCTAAGGTAGCAGTAGTTTCACTTAACATCTGCTGGTCTTTTGTTTTATCCTCTGTGGTTTCCACCTCGATTCCTTCGCCCGTGGTTACCATGGATGGGCACCTGTTCTTGGTGTCCGACCGTTTTGTAGTTTTGGCAGCACTTGGTTGGTCTCTGTAAAAGACTTGGAAGGGATGTGTCCTTCCATCGACCGTCTCCTTGATTCTTCTGGGAATTGCTTCCCTCAGGATCATTTTGCCACTTCCGTCCTGACAGGAAGGGCAAACCAGGCAAACAGTCGTATTTCAAGGGAATTAACACCTTCCCGTACTTCCCCAAAATTTGTTGGGGAATCGCACAGCCAGTGGTGAGGGGGAGTCCACGGGTCTTTACCCACACAACTGGGCTGGCTCCCCTCGTCACGTGGCTGGTCCCTTTTACGTTTAGACTTTGTACAGAGGAGTTCGGCATTAGCAGGAACTGCCAATTATCTCAGTAGCCCCGCCCCCCCATAGCTACTGAGCACCGCCCTCACTCGTTCGTTCAGGCCGTCCGACTTCTGAGGTGGCCATGCTGTTGTTCCAGTCTATGAAGAGACAGCTCTTCTTTTCCAATCTTAGGTTCTTCCGGTTGCCTGGCTCCATATCCAGCTCTTGCAGGAATTCCATGGAGGACGGAATCCCGGTGGCCCCGTCGTCCTTCGCGGGAGTTGGATTAATCCCTGCGTCAGGGCTTTTAACAGCCTCGGCGACGATTCCGCATCACCGGTTGATGGCTGGGGCTCCATCAGTTACTATAAACACAGAGAGAGATGATTAGTAAAGGCGACAGAAAACAGTCGGTGGTCAAAGGGTGAAGCAGTGAAGTAAACACAGCACGAGTCAGGTGGAGGGGAACAAAGGAGAGAGGGATCCTGTCACAGTAATTAATCTAAGTCAGGAAAATAATTTATGTCCTAAAATTATTCTAAATATTAAACACAGGAAATAACCCGAGTTCTACGCGATAATCTACAGACAATAACCCGAGCTCTACGCGATAATCTACAGACAATAGCCCGAGCTCTACGCGATAATCTACAGACAATAACCCGAGCTCTACGCGATAATCTACAGACAATAACCCGAGCTCTACGCGATAATCTACAGACAATACCCGAGCTCTACGCGATAATCTACAGACAATACCCGAGCTCTACGCGATAATCTACAGACAATAACCTGAGGGCTCAGCACGAGCTAACAAAGAGATAAATAGCAGGAAAGTGATCCGCCCACCTAATGAATATGCATGAGAACCTGACACAGGGTTAATCACCAAAGCCCCTCTCTGACTAACAAAGTCCATTCTAAACTAATCTGGCACCAAAATCGAAGAGTGAACACAGGATGGAAAAACTAACTAACAATAGGTCGCTGGGCTGAGAAATTCACAGCACGAGGAACTCGAAAAACGCAAAACGCACGGAAATTTGAATAAATTTGCATAAAAAAGTGTCTTACCTTGAAGATGCTGTATCTTCGAAAAAAACGGCTCTGCTGTCGGAATTCGGGGTCGTCCGAGGTTTGAAGGGGAGGCTGGTGAGAGCAGGGGGCTGCCCAAACTCCTCCGAGACGGCAGGAGAGGTACGGTTTGTCGTGGCTGAGACTCTCGGATACAGAGTTCACTCTCCGCCTGTCCCTAGAGGTGTATGCTGGGGTGACCGGATGAGGGAGGCGAGAGTCTGAGATGAGGCTTAAAGTGCCGTGTGAGGAGAAAATGGATGGAGACAGGTTCTCCCCTCGTCACGTGGTGGTCGGAGATGACGTCAGGTCGAGGTGTAGACGGGAGGTTGCCCGGTGACAGTCGTCATGCTGACCGACGCCCAATTCCACATCGTGAAGGCAGAAGCTGGAGCAGAGGTGATGAAGCTGCAGGAGAGAGGGAGAAGCGAGGTTAGTCCAAAAGAGGGAAGAAGTGATAGATGGAGGCTGGGAGACGGAGAGGGATGCCGATGAGATAAGATCTTCCGAAAATTACAATCTCTCTAAAACGAAAAGGGGGAGAAGGGATAAAGAGGAGGAAAAGGAGTTTTAAAATCTTAGTCCCCAGACGAAACGTAGGCATCATCAGAAAGGTGAACAGCCCGCGGACGGACGTAGGGGTGGTGATGGGACTCGAGGGGTCGGCCTGGAGTTGAGATGAGGTGGTGGCTGGCTAGATGAGGTGAGGGCGGAGTTGATGTCGGCGTTGATGAGCCAGATGGATGCATTTGTCGCCTGTCAGTGATGCGAAAATACCGGGGGGGACGGGTCGAGGAGCCTAACGAGTGGATAGACAGACATCGAGGAGATTGGCGCAGGGAGACGGACAGGAGGAGACAGAGGGAGGCCGGCACGTGGCGCTGACCCAGTCACGGCGCTCGGCCGGTGCCGTAAATGGCCGAAGTTCTACGCCGTAAAACCGCACTGATGAGGTCCGCTGCTGCAAAAGGAAAACCTAGTAGGCTTTTCTATTGGTGATACCCGGCCTCCCTGGGGGTAGCAGACGCGGGGACCAGGGTGTGAAGCAGAGAACGGGCGCGGGCCTGACATGTACCACGTGGTGTGAAGAGGAGCTGAGCCAAGATGGCCGACCTACACCAAGCTGACAGTTAATCGCGCGCTTCTGAGCTGGAAAAGGAAAAGAAACAGAGGAAAACTGACTATGAAGAGGCGCTGGGGTGGAATCCACCTGAAGACAGAGGGGGAACCGAGACTATCACGGAGGGGGTTTGGACGAGCCCTAAAAGGGCGGCTTACACTATAAACAAGCTGTCTACCGGGGCCAATCCTGGAAAAGGAATCCCTAAGCTGACTGATGATGTGGAGGTGATGTTATTTCCTCGAGGGAATTAATAATTACGGGAGCTGGAGATTACTGGAAATAGCAGGGAAACGGCCCCTTACCTTTCGGCGAGAAATGGTCTTCCAAAGGAACTTTACCGGCCGCGATGGGTCCTCGAGTCGGTCGGTCTCGTCTTCTACACCGGAAATCTGAGTGCTGTGAGGGGAGAGCAGGGGGCTGGCTACCCGACCCCCTCCTCCGTGAGACGGCAGGAGAGGTACGGAGTTCGCTCTCCGCCCGTCCCTAGAGGTGTATGCAGGGGCCACTGAGACATCCGACCGGAGGGGGAGGGGATCTGTATCGGCCTCGATTTGCCGATGAGAGGAGACAACGTTCTCCCCTCGCCTTGCGAAAAGGACGGAAGTAGCCCGGACAGCGAGGTGAAAGGTCATCGCGCTGACCGGTGCCCCGTTCCCTGAAGGGTGCAGCTCCCGCGTAGGACTAGAAGACCCCTGCAGCAGTTTTGAGGGGGAAGTAGCGCGGCCGAGACGGTGGAAAGACCATCGACCCGGTCAGCGCCCAATTCCGCAACTGAAGGAAGTGAAACACGTTGATAGGAGGGAAGAACGAGGATGGTCCGGGGGGGGTAAGAAGGAGGGGGGAGTTATAAATAGATGGTGGCTGGAGGGGTGGAAATGAAGGAAAGGAAAGGTGATGATAAAATTCTTCCGAAAGTTAAAATCTTCTTCCTGAAAACGAAAGGCGAAGGAAAGAAGACAAAAAGAGGAAAGGGTTAAAATCTTTGTTCTTGTGGCGAAAGTGGACGAAACTTCGTAGGTCGAAAGCACCGTAGCCCGCCGACGGAGGTGAACTCCGGGGGTTGGCCTGGTGATGAGGCTGTAGGTTGTTGGTTCATTCTGTGTTGAGTAGTAGACGGTTACCTGCGGAAATTCGCGTTGATGAGCCAGATGGACGAGTATGTCGCCCTGTCAGTGATGCTGGACTGCATGACCGTATATTTTTGCCGTCAGTAAATCGTCACGTAGTTTTGGTTGAGGTGGGCTGACCGCCCTCTAGAGCCTTCCGACTGCCCCAAGGGATCCGCTGGGCGGAGAAGACCAGGAAGTTCGAAAGACGGTTCTTTTTACTCGAAGGGGAACCCAAAGATGCGCCAGTACAAAGTGAGTTTGTGCTGGGGACTCTGAATGCGAAGGACCAAATCTCGGACTGGGCTCCACAGTTCTATGTTGCCGGGGCAGGAGAATAGACAGTGGATGGCCGTGTCGTCCTGCTCGGGACAAGCGAGGCATTTCGAGCTCTTGTTTTCGAATGTAAGGTTCTTGGGGTGGCCGGGGTTGATGGCGAGCTCCTCCAGGAATTGGCCGAAAGGTTTTATCCCGTTATCGGCCCCAGGTCTATCGGATGGTCCGCTGGGAGCTTGCGAAGGCGGCCTTCGCGTAATCAACGTTGGTTGAAGTCGACGGCTGGGGCTCCATCGATGCCATCGGTGTTCTTACCGACGGAAATAGGGGCCTACTGGAGAGGAGTAGGTCTCGAGGGAGAGGTTAAGGGGCGAAGGAAGGAAGGAAGGATGGCTGCTAGGATAGCGGGATGGAGGTGGATGGAAAGAGTCTAGATAGCGAAAATCGGGGGGATGGACCGAGGAACCTACCGAGTGGACAGAGGAGGATAGAAAGAGTAAGAGAGCTTAAGGATGCTGGGGGAGACGGCGAAACACACACGGAGACGGACAATAGACAGATGGATGCCGGCACGTGGCGATGACCAGGGCTGTTGAACAAACACTCGCAGAGGCTGAAAATGGAGGCGAGCTGCCGGGGTTAGAGCCCAGTAGGCTCCTTTATTAAAAACACGGCCCACTGGGCGGCGGCGGCGGACACTGGAAGAGAACAATGAGATAGGAAAGACGGACGCGGCGCTAAAAGTTACCACGTGCGTGGAAGACGCTAAGCCAAGATGGCCGACCTACGCTAAGCTAACAATGGGAGGGGGACCTGCAATTTACGTCACGCACTTCTAAGCTAAAGAGGGAAAGTGAAAATAGATACATAACTATAATAGACTCTAGGTGGAGATTCGGCAAAACGGTGGGGGGTCGTTAACCCTACAAGTACCGAACTCCGACGTGCCTATATAGGCTTACCAGTTACGCAGCAGCAGGTGGTGTCTAGACTACGCGCAGAATCAGAAAAAGAGAGGAGAGGACGGAACTAACCTGTGCTATCAAGATCCACCTGCATCTAAACCTGAAAAAGAACCTAGGTAATCTGACTAACGATATGCGAGCGGGGAACTTTCCTCGAGGGAATTAATAATTACTGAAAATTTAGCATAAAAAACTACGGGCTGGGATGAAAAATCCAAACTGATCTTTCGGCGACCAGAGGTTGGATGGCTCCACAAAAGCGACTCTACTTGGGCAGCGCCTCTTCGAGCGGGACGATCTCGTCTTCCTAAGCACAAAATCTATCTGATCTTTTTTTGTGTCTGTGTGGTGCTATTCTGAGGAGGGAGGAGGCTGAGTGAGAGCAGCGGGCTACCTGATCTCCTCCGTGAGACGGCAGGAGAGGTACGATTTTTCCGGAGGCTGGACTCTCGGATACGGAGCTGACTCTCCGCCTGTCCCTAGAGGTGTATGCTGGGGTGGGGGGACCACTGTTTATTTCTGAAATATCCAACCGGACGGGGGAGAGGGTCTTTAATTTTGGCTGAAATGCCTTGATTTTGAGAGGGGAAACAACGTTCTTCCCTCTGCTAGGAGCGATGTCTTGAAACTTGAAGCTGAGAATCTGTAAGAGGAGAAAGAAAGAGAATGAACAACGGGTGGGGAAAACCCATCCCGCTGACCGAGGTCTACATCTCGGAGACTGGTCCCACGTCGGAGATCTAGAAGACCTCTCTGGAGTAGTTGGACTGGGAAGTAGTGTGGCTGAGAGGGTGGAAAGACCATTCTCTCGTTCAGCACCCAATTCCACAGTAGACGAGAAGGTTTGTAGAGAAGAGGAAGGAAAGAAGAAAATCCGAGGGTGAAGAGAGACGGGGAGGAAAAGTTGTAAATAAAGAGGGTTGAGGTCGGCAGAAAGTAATGGTGTGTGGTGAGTGTTAGGTGCTGAAAGTCTTCCGAAAGTTAAAATCTTCTTCCCTGAAAACGAAAAACCGAAAGAAAGAAGAAACACAAAGGGAGAAAGGGAGGGAAAAATTCCATCCTATTTGATCGAAAAGATTCGAAACTTCTGTTGTGGACGAAAAACACTGCAGCTCGGCGGCGGGGTTGAGAAACTCCGGGGGTTGGCCTAGTGAAGTTGAAACTTTCGTGTAAATAAACTAAGTTGAAGGTGCTGGTCGGGAGTGATCCTTCCCAAGGCGCCGTTGATGAGCCAGGTGGCGGAGTGTGTCGCTCTGTCCGTAATGCTGGACTGCATGACCGTGTATTTTTGCCGTCAGTAAATCGTCACGTAGTTTTGGTTGAGGTGGGCTGACCGCCCTCTAGAGCCTTCCGACTGCCCCAAGCGATCCGCTGAGGGAGGAGAAGACCAGGAAGTTCGAAAGACGATCCTTTTACTAGAAGTGGGAAATCCAAAGATGCGCCAGTACAAAGTAAGTTTGCGCTGGGGACTCTGAATGCGGTAGACCAAATCTCGGACTGGGCTCCACAGTTCTATGTTGCCGGGGCAGGAGAATAGACAGTGGATGGCCGTGTCGTCCTGCTCGGGACAAGCGAGACATTTCGGAGAAGTTATCAGTTTCCATTTGTGCTTATTTTCCCTCGTGGGGAGTACATTTCGTAAGAGTTTCCAGTGTATGTCGGAGGAATACCCATCCACCAGGCGGTTGATGCTGCTGTTCCAAATCCTATCCCATGGAAGAGGGCCAGAGTTTAGGGTAGCTTCCCACTTCCCCCTGTAGTCCGGTTCCGTGATCGGGCGCGACGACAGGAAGAAGTAGAGGTCACGATGGGATAATTTGGCTAGATCAACTACGTTAGTCCCTAAGCTTACGGAGTTGTCTGTACCTATGTTAATGTCGGAGTTTATCCATGCAGAGAGAAGGGTTACGTGGTAGTCGGTTAGAAGTTTTCGGGTGGCTCTGTATAGTTTTAGTTTGTTAGTCAAAGCATGCAGGCCGTCGGGGATGTTAAAGGCCGTAGCTACGCGATCAAGAAAAAGTATTTGCCATCTTGGTCTATCTACAGTCCTTATGATATCGATAACGGTTTTTAGGAGTTGAGCACCTGTTTTGCTCGCTAAGTTGAGGAGGTTTAGTCCTCCTTGTCTTCGAGGGAGTCTAGTTATTTGATTGTTTGCCAGGTGTTTGCGCCCCTGCCACAGAAACCGGTCAAAATCGGCGTCGATGGAGGTGCGCGCCCAACCTGGCAGCCCTATAATTTTAGATTTGTAGTAGATGCCGGGTGTGCTGTAGGTGTTAATAAGGAAGGTTTTAGTAAAGAAGGAGAGATTAAGAGAAGACCAGCGGGTTAGTTGAGCTTTAATTTTGTTAATGACAGGGTTCCAGTTAGGGGGATGGATATTAGTGCGTTGTTAAGGGGGAAGAAAATACCTAGAGCTTGATCTTCTCCTCCACCCACGAAACAGGATGATTGAAGTAGCGGCTCGGGTGCCCCCAAGCCACGCCGCCTTGTCTTGTGTAGTTGGTTTTAGCCCCTGAGGCCCGCCCAAAGGCCTCCGGTCTCGAAGGCCGCCGCCAGGCTGGCCTCGTCCTGAAGGAGGTCGTGTCATCGGCATAGAGGGCTATCTTAGCCCCCTCTATTCCTGGATACTTGGTTAGATCTTACGTATGCGGCCAGCGGTTCGGCGGCGATTACGAAAAGCATGGCACTCAGGGGGCAACCCTGCCTGATGCCACGGAGGGTGGAGGGACGAAGAACGAAATCCGTTGTGACTAAGTGTGTCTGTATGTGTGCGTAGATTAGTCTAATGTAGTTAAGAAAATACTCCCCAAATCCAAGGGTTTTAAGTGTCTAAGAAGAAAATTCCAATCTACCCTATCAAAAGCTTTTTGAAAATCGACGGCTAGCATGATTCCTAGGGAATTTTCCGTGTCTAGCCTACTTGTAATTTCTCTGAACAGATGAAGAGTGTCGGAGACACTCCTCCCTGGTACTGAACAGGTCTGATCAGCACTGATAACTTTATCCATAACTTTGGCCAGCCGATTGGCTAGCGCCTTAGCTATGATTTTATAGTCGCTATTTAGGAGGGAATGGGTCTCCAGTTGTCCAAGCACTCCCCATCGCCCTCCTTCGGCAGCAGGACGACAGTGGCAGTGCGTTGGCTTTCTGAGAGCACCCCCTTACAGTATGCGCTATTCGCAACCGATGTCAGGTCCTTAGCTAGGAGGTATTCAAACCTCTTATAGAAATCCAGCGTAAGGCCATCATCTCCTGGGGACTTGTCTTTATTTGAGGCCCTAATGGCCTGTTTTATTTCATTAACGGTTAAGGGGCCTTCACACTGCTCGGCTTCTAGGGGGTCTAGTTTAAGTTGTAGACACGCCAAGAATTTGTCCTGAGCAGACGGACAAGTGTCCGCCCTAGTGTAGAGATCTTGATAGTAGCGAGCTTCTTCCCTAAGGATGTCTGCTGTACTAGTAAGAACGCGGCCGTCTTTAGTTTTTAACTTAGTTATAGATTTCTTTGCTGCCCTAGATTTCTCTAAACCACAGAAAGACATTCTATTCCTTCGCCGTTCATGGCCGGTACTCGGGCCCTAATTCTAGCGCCTTCTGTTTTGTGTAATTGTAAGTTTGCTAACTCGGTTTTGATGGCTTGTATTTTATCACTTCTATCTAGCCCTAAGGCCGCTTGTTTTAGTTCTAATTTTAAAGAGTCTGTCAATTGATCTTCTAAGAATTGCCTATAAGCCGTACGTACCTGACTATACGTGATACTGAAGTTCCTTAGTTTAGCCTTACCTATATCCCACCACTCCAGTGGGTCCGGAAACTCCGCCCGACGAAGCGACCAGTCCTCCCAGAGACTCTGTACACCCTCAACATACTCTGACTCCGTCAGAATACTGTTGTTGAGCTTCCAGAGCCCCGGTCCCCTGGCGTTCCCCGGAAGAAGAATCTCGGCCCGAACCTGGAAGTGGTCACTTCCCGCGAAAGCGTCGTGCGAAACGCTTTGAAGTGATTGCGCTACGTGTTTAGAGACATACACTCTGTCTATTCTAGTTGCTATTGTACTTTTTACTGAAGTGAGTGTATGACAACGCGTCTGGGTTTTTGAATCTATACGCATCGACCACGCCAAACTGCGAACACATGGTTTGCAGCTGCAGCGCCCCGATCAGATGCGTCCTACTCTTAATGTCCGGTCCCTGCCTATCGAGGTCGTGGGATGGGACACAATTAAAATCACCTAAAATATAAAGATCATCAGCAGGGTGAGACCTAAGCTCCTGCTCTAAGATATCATTGAAGTTCTGAAAGAACAGTGTCCGTTCCCTCGCAACGGTGGGAGCGTACACTGAAGCGATCATCACTTTTCTTTGGAACTGGGTTTTGCAAATAACTATGGCGATACGCCCATGATTATCACTGTAAGAGTGCTCTATCTGGAAACCTAGGTTACTATGTACTAGAATAGCAACACCTTTAGCCCTACCTACTTTTTCAAGGCTGGAGTGGATTAGTCCGGACCAGTTAGCAAAATAACTAGCTAGTTCTTGGTTAGATTGTAAGTGGAGCTCTTGCATGCATATTATAGAGGAAAGTTCTGAATGCTGTAGATGGTCTAGGAAAGTATTCCACTGGGACTTGAATTTTATCCCTCTTAAATTCAGGGATAAAAATTTCAAGCGTCTATTCATAGTCACAAATATGTGTTACAGTCCGAGGACATTTAGTGGGTTAAGTTGTCCGAAAGGAGTCGAAATGGAAGGGTCTCCTCTATTCGGGCGACTCTTCCATGTCATCAGCCCCCGGAGTTACTGGAGGGTATTGGGCAATAGCCTCCATAAGCTGTTGTAGGGGAGCTTCGAGGGAATGTGACCGACGTCGCTCCTTTGTTTTGGGGGGTGAGACAGGTGCGGAATCCCGCACGGTTCTTTTGGCCGCCCGGGACACCCGGGGCCTAACCCTCCGC
The DNA here is from genome assembly GCA_018389105.1 of Nautilus pompilius. NCBI lineage: Eukaryota > Metazoa > Mollusca > Cephalopoda > Nautilida > Nautilidae > Nautilus > Nautilus pompilius. Next base: position 34,855 of record JACATO010001743.1, on the reverse strand, counting down.
GGCAACGGAGGGGGAGGCACCGAGCAAGAACGGGCGGCGGAGGTGGTGTCGGAAACAGGTTCCGAAAGTGTTGTTTCCGCCGGCTGAGCCATGGCAGGTGCAGGCTTCATAGGCGGAGATGATGCCGGCGTCGGCGTCGGTACTGGTGCAGGTAGTACAACCCGCACAGGCTCCGGCGTCGGCTCTGGCGCAGGTTCTGGCGTTGGTGCTGGTGTAGGTATGGATGAGGGTTCCGGTGCTGGCTCCGGTACCTGGGTGACGGGAACATCTGAGCACGTAGCTTCAGTATGGCCCGTCTCCCTGCACCGGGTACAGAAAGGAGGTGCACGGGGCTGGTCCCCGTACACCACCTGGAAGGTATAATACCTTCCCTCGATCTCCTCCCGATTCGTCGAGGGATGGGCTCCCTCAACATCATTTTAGACTGCGCTGTCCGGAAAGGAAAGGTAGTCCCGGCAGGCAGTCATATTTGAGGGGCCTAGTATTTTCCCAAACGGGAAAGAATGCCTTCTGGAATGGCATTGGTGTGGCGAGTGGAAGGCCACGAACCTTAATCCAGGCCACCGGGCTGGACCCACGAAGGGGGTAGCCGACCCCTTCACCACTAGGTTGCGGGTTGAGAGCAACTCAGCATCTTGGGGGAGCTGCAGAGGATCTCTGTAGCCCCCCAGAGCCCGAGAGCACCGCCCGAACCCTGGCTCCAAGCCCGGCTTCGTGGATGGCCACGCCGACATCCACATTGTTGACGGCCCCATCACCGTACAGGAAAAGGGAGGAATTCCTGGAGAAGGTTATGGGCCGCTTGTTCTCTTGGTCGTCTTCGAGGCCTTGCAAAAAGGCTCGAAACGACGGCTGGTCTGGAAGAGCAGCAGGTGGACCGTAGGCGGAGAGGAAGACCGGGCCACGTCCGCATAGAGGTAGTCGCCACCGGGGAAGATGGAGGCTGATCCATGGAGAAAAAAGGCACACACTGAAAAAAAAAAGGAAAACAAGAAAAACACACTTACCTGCAACACCGTGAGCTACCACCTCAATGAAGCTTCGCCCACACAACACAACTCGGTAATCTCAGACTAGACACAAAGATCTTTTTTTTTTTTTTTTTTTTTTTTTTTTTTTTTGTAGGTGTTGCAGATGAAGTTAAAGGGAGGAAGGCTATGTGAGAGCAGCGGGCTACCCAAACTCCTTCGCAAAGCGGCAGGAGAGGTACGATTTTTCCAAGGCTGGACTCTCGAAACGGAGTTTACTCTCCGCCTGTCCCTAGTGTATGCTGGGATGGGGGGACCACTGTTTATTCGTAAAATTATCCAACCGGATGGGGGAGAGGATCTTTAATTTTAATTTTGGCGAAAAAGCCTTTGTGAATGCAAAGGGAAACAACGTTCTTCCCTCTATGTATAGAGTTGTCTTGAGATCAGGTAGCGGTACATCTGTAAAAAGAAAAAGAAGATGAACATGGGGTGGGTGAAACCCATTCCAACGTTCAAAAACTAGATCAAGAAACTGAAAAATCCCTCGTTGGAGACCTAGAAGGTCCCTGCGGAGAGGTCAAACCGAGAAGTAGTGTGCACCAGAGGACTGGTACTAGACCAGTCATCGGCGCAACACCCAATTCCACGGTGGAGAGATGAAGTTATCGGAAAAGAGGAAGGAAAGAAGAAAATCCGGGAGGGAAAAGGAGAGTGGGGAGGGAAAGTTATGAATAAAGAGAGGTTGGGATGATGTAAGGTTATGGAATGTGGTGAGAGTGTTAGATGATAAAAAGTCTTCTGGAGGTTAAAATCTTCTTTCTGAAATACGAAAAACGAAAGAAAGAAGACAGAAACAAAGAAGAGCAAGAGAGAGAGAAGAAATCCATCGGTGTCGGGTGACGGAGGCCCTCCAGGGACAGAACTGCACCATGGCTCGCCGACGGGTTGAAGTAACTCCGGGGGCTGGCCTAGATGAAGTTGCAGGTCGTCTGGTGGAAGTCACAGAAGAGAGGAAGAAGATTGTCAGCTGAAGGTGAGATGAAGGCGTTGGTCGGGGTGATCGTGCCCAAAGCGCCGTTGATGAGCCAGGTGGCTGAGTATATCGCTCTGTCCGTAATGCTGGACTGCATGATCGTATATTTCTGTCGTAAGTAAGTCGGCACGTAGTTTTGGTTGAGGTGGGCTGATCGCCCTCTAAAGCCTTGCGACTACCCCAAGCGATCCGCTGAGCGGAGAAGGCCAGGAAGTTCGAAAGACGATCCTTTTTACTAGAAGTGGGAAATCCAAAGATGCGCCAGTACAAAGTAAGTTTGCGCTGGGGACTCTGAATGCGGTAGACCAAATCGCGGACTGGGCTCCACAGTTCTATGTTGCCGGGCAGGAGAATAGACAGTGGATGGCCGTGTCGTCCTGCTCGGGACAAGCGAGACATTTCGGAGAAGTTAATAATTTCCATTTGTGTTTATTTTCCCTCGTAGGGAGTACATGTCGTAAGAGTTTCCAGTGTATGTCGGAGGAATACCCATCCACCAGGCGGTTGATGCTGCTGGTCCAAATTCTACTCCATGGAAGAGGGCCAGAATCCAGAATAGCTTCCCACTTCCCCCTGTAGTCTGGTTCCGTGATCGGGCGCGACGACAGGAAGAAGTAAAGATCCCGATGAGATAATTTGTCTAGATCAACTACGTTAGTCCCTAGGCTTACGGAGTTGTCTGTATTGATGTTAATGTCGGATTGATCCATGTAGTGAGAAGGGTTACGTGGTAGTCGGTTAGAAGTCTTCGTGTGGCTCTATATAATTTTAGTTTGTTAGTTAAAACATGCAAACCATCAGAGATGTTAAAGGCCGTAGCTACGCGATCTAAGAAGAGAGTTTGCCACCGTGGTCTATCTACAGTCCTTATGATATCAAATACCGTTTTTAGGAGTTGAGCACCTTTTTGCTCGCTAGGTTGAGGAGGTTTAGTCCTCCTTGTTTTCGAGGGAGTCTTGTTATTTGAGTATTGGCCAGGTGTTTGCGCCCCTGCCACAGAAACCGGTCAAAACCGGCGTCTATGGAGGTGCGCGCCCAACCTGGCAGTCCTATAATTTTAGATTTGTAATAAATACTAGGTGTGCAGTATGTACTAATAAGAAAAGTTTTGTGAAGAAGGAGAGGTTAAGGGAAGACCAGCGGGTTAGTTGAGCGTGGATTTGATTAATAACAGGATTCCAATTAAGGGGCAGGACATTAGTACGGTTGTTAAGGGGGAAGAAGATACCTAAAAGATGTATCTTGTCCTCCACCCACTGAACTGGATACTGCGAAAGTGGCGCCTGGGTGCCCCCAAGCCACGCCGCCTTCGTCTTCCTGAGGTTGGTTCTCGCCCCTGAGGCCTTTCCGTAGGCCTCAAGGGCATCGAAGGCTGCCGCCAGGCTGGCCTCATCACGGAGCAGGAGGGTGGTGTCATCCGCATACTGCGCGATCTTGTTCCGTGGATTCCCTGGATGGTGGTGGAGTGGCGCACGAAAGCGGCCAGCGGTTCGGCGGCAATGACGAAAAGCATGGCACTCAGGGGGCAACCCTGCCGAATGCCACGAGTAGGGTGGAGGGACGAAGAACGAAATCCGTTGTGACTAAGTGTGTCTGTATGTGTGCGTAGATTAGTCTAATGTAGTTAAGAAAATACTCCCCAAATCCAAGGGTTTTAAGTGTCTTAAGAAGAAAATTCCAGTCTACCCTATCAAAGGCTTTTTGAAAGTCGACGGCTAGCATGATTCCTAAGGAATTTTCCGTGTCTAGCCTACTTGTAATTTCTCTGAACAGATGAAGAGTGTCGGAGACACTCCTCCCTGGTACTGAACAGGTCTGATCAGCACTGATAACTTTATCCATAACTTTGGCCAGCCGATTGGCTAGCGCCTTAGCTATGATTTTATAGTCGCTATTTAGGAGGGAAATGGGTCTCCAGTTGTCCAAGCACTCCCCATCGCCCTCCTTCGGCAGCAGGACGACAGTGGCAGTGCGTTGGCTTTCTGAGAGCACCCCCTTACAGTATGCGCTATTCGCAACCGATGTCAGGTCCTTAGCTAGGAGGTATTCAAACCTCTTATAGAAATCCAGCGTAAGGCCATCATCTCCTGGGGACTTGTCTTTATTTGAGGCCCTAATGGCCTGTTTTATTTCATTGACGGTTAAGGGGCCTTCACACTGCTCGGCTTCTAGGGGGTCTAGTTTAAGAGTTTAGACACGCCAAGAATTTGTCCTGAGCAGACGGACAAGTGTCCGCCCTAGTGTAGAGATCTTGATAGTAGCGAGCTTCTTCCCTAAGGATGTCTGCTGTACTAGTAAGAACGCGGCCGTCTTTAGTTTTTAACTTGGTTATAGATTTCTTTGCTGCCCTAGATTTCTCTAAACCACAGAAAGACATTCTATTACCTTCGCCGTTCATGGCCGGTACTCGGGCCCTAATTCTAGCGCCTTCTGTTTTGTGTAATTGTAAGTTTGCTAACTCGGTTTTGATGGCTTGTATTTATCACTTCTATCTAGCCCTAAGGCCGCTTGTTTTAGTTCTAATTTTAAAGAGTCTGTCAATTGATCTTCTAAGAATTGCCTATAAGCCGTACGCACCTGACTATACGTGATGCTAAAGTTCCTTAGTTTAGCCTTACCTAAGTCCCACCACTCCAGTAGGTCCGGAAACTCCGCCCGACGAAGCGACCAGTCCTCCCAGAGACTCTGTACACCCTCAACATACTCTGACTCCGTCAGAATACTGTTGTTGAGCTTCCAGAGCCCCGGTCCCCTGGCGTTCCCCGGAAGAAGAATCTCGGCCCGAACCTGGAAGTGGTCACTTCCCGCGAAGGCGTCGTGCGAAACGCTTTGAAGTGATTGCGCTACGTGTTTAGAGACATACACTCTGTCTATTCTAGTTGCTACGTTATACTTTTTACTGAAGTGAGTGTATGACAACGCGTCTGGGTGTTTGAATCTATACGCATCGACCACGCCAAACTGCGAACACATGGTTTGCAGTTGCAGCGCCCCGATCAGATGCGTCCTACTCTTAATGTCCGGTCCCTGCCTATCGAGGTCATGGGATGGGACACAATTAAAATCGCCTAGAATATATAAGTCATCAGCAGGGTGAGACCTAAGCTCCTGCTCTAAGATATCATTGAAGTTCTGAAAGAACAGTGTCCGTTCCCTCGCAACGGTGGGAGCGTACACTGAAGCGATCATCACTTTTCTTTGGAACTGGGTTTGGCAAATAACTATGGCGATACGCCCATGATTATCACTGTAAGAGTGCTCTATCGTAAAACCTAGGTTACTATGTACTAGAATAGCAACACCTTTAGCCCTACCTACTTTTTCAAGGCTGGAGTGAATTAGTCCAGACCAGTTAGCGAAATAACTAGCTAGTTCTTGGTTAGATTGTAAGTGGAGTTCTTGCATGCATATTATAGAAGAAAGTTCTGAATGCTGTAGGTGGTCTAGGAAAGTATTCCACTGGGACTTGAATTTTATCCCTCTCAAATTCAGGGATAAAAATTTCAATCGTCTATTCATAGTCACAAATGCGTGATTAAAGTCCGAGGACGGTCAGTAGGTAAGTTGTCCGAAAGGAGTCGAAATGGAAGGGTCTCCTTTATTCGGACGACTCTTCCATGTCTGCAGCCCCCGGAGTTACAGGAGGGTATTGTGAAATAGCCTCCATAAGTTGTTGTAGAGGAGCTTCGAGTGAGTGTGACCGACGTCGCTCCTTGGTTTTGGGGGTGAAACAGGTGCGGAGTCCCGCACGGTTCTTTTGGCCGCCCGGGACACCCGGGGCCGAACCCTCCGCGGCAACGGAGGGGGAGGTACCGAGCAAGAACGGGCGGCGGAAGCGTTGTCGGAAACAAGTTCCGAAGTTGTTGATTCCGCCGACGGAGCCATGGGAGGTGCAGACTTCCTGGGCGGAGATGGTGCTGCTGTCGGCGTCAGTGCTGGTTCGGGCAGTTCTGCCCGCACAGGCTCCGGCGTCAACTCTGGCTTAGGTTCTGGCGTGGTGTAGGTGCGGTGAGGGTTCCGGTGCTGGACTCCGGTACCTGGGTGGCAGGGACATCTGAGCAGGTGGCCTCAGTATGGCCTGTCTCCCTGCACCGGGTACAGAAAGGGAGGTGCACGGGGCTGGTCCCTATACACCACCTGGAAGGTGTAATACCTTCCGTCGATCTCCTCCCGGATACGTCTAGGGATAGGTTCCCTTAACATCATTTTCAGACTGCGCTGTCCAGACAGGAATGGTAGCCCTGGCAGGCAGTCATATTTAGGGGCCGAAGTATTTCCCAAAGCGGGAAAGGATGCCTTCGGGAATGGCATTAGGTGTGGCAAGAGGAAGGCCACGAACCTTAATCCACGCCACCGGGCTGGATCCACGAAGGGGGTATCCTACCCCCTTCACCACTAGGTTACGGGTTGAGAGCCTCTGCATCCTGGGGAGAGCTGCAGAGAATCTCTGTGGCCCCCCCAGAGCCAGAGAGCACCGCCCTAACCCTGGCCCCAAGCCCGGCTTCATGTATGGCCATCCCGACATCTACATTGTTTACGGCCCCATCACCGTACAGGAAGAGGGAGGAGTTCCTGGCGAAGGTTATGGGCCGCTTATTCTCCTGATCGTCCTCTAGACCTTGCAAGAAGGTCCGAAACGTCGGTTGTTCTGGTCTGGCAGCAGGCAGGACCGGAGGCGGAGAGGAAGACCTGGCCACGTCCGCATAGGAGGTGGTTGCCATCTGGGAAGATGGAGACTTATCCATGGAAAAAAAATGACACACTGAAAAAAAAAGAAAACAAGAAAAAGCACTTACCTGGAACACTGTGAGCTACCACCTCAATGAAGCTTCGCCCACGCAACACAACTCGGAAATCACGGACTGAGACACAAAGATCTTAGCCAGAGAAGGCCGAGAAGCCATCAACCAGATCCTGTTTTATTTTTGCAAATTCATGGCGTGACATCCTTGGCAAACTCATCCAAACCCCACTTTCCTCGCCTTCCTTTCGGGTGGCGTTTGGATGTCTTAGTCTTGGATTTGCTGCTCTTTGGGTGAGCAGCTTCAGGGCGGACTGATGTCTCCTCCACGGTTTTACTGTTTCCACAGTCCAGGTTATATTCCTCTGGAGCTGAAGTTGGAGGGGTTATGGCGTCCTCCGCGGGTTGTTGATCTGTTGGAGCCAAATTTCCCACAGGTTGAGTCGTCTGTGGTGTTTTCTCCTCCAGGTGCTCCTTCGGAGGATCCTTATCTTTAGGGGTTTCAGCGCTCTGGCAACTCTCCTCGGTGTGCCTGCCCCCTTTCTTTGCAGATCTTACAAAACGGTGGTTCTGTAGGCTGGTCTTTGTAGACCACCGAGAAGGAATATGTCAGACATTTCTCTGGTTCTTCTCAGGATAGGCTCCTGGAGAATCATTTTACCGCTCCTCTGTCCTGAGAGGAACACTCAGGAAATCATCGTACTTCAAGGGTACGATTACCTTTCCACACTTGGCCAGGGGCAGTCCGCGGACCTTTACCCGGACCACGGGACTGGCCCCTCTTACAGTATAGTTTATTCCGTTAATGGAGAGGCTTTTGGTCGAGATTAATCCAGCATCTCGATGGCCCCTCCATAGCTGGAAATGACTGCACAGACTTTCTCGCTGAGTCTGGCATCGAGCGACGCTTTCCCGACTTCCAGGCAACTTACCGCTTTTGTTGGCCTGGAGGAAGAGCGAGCTGCTCTTCTCGGAATTTAGATTCCGAGGGTTGGACGGATCCGTGTCCGACTCCCTCAGGAAATCTCTGAAGGACCGACCGTCTGTGTTCCTCCGTTGTCCTCGTAGTCCTTCAGATTATTATTGCTAGCCCTACCTTCCTTTGTCTAGCCGTTCTGGCACAGCTGGAACCTGCTGAGGAGGCTGATGGCTGAGGCTCCATCGTTTTTTTAAATATTTATTAAGTTCGAAAAAATACAAACAACTGTAAAGGAAACTAAGTGGAGATAGGAACAAACAGAATAAGGACAGAAGTATTTAAATGACTTACAGTTGGCAGGTAAACTAAAGCTCACTGAGAAAAGGGGGAAAATAAGCTAAGTGTTCACATGATCGCTAAACCTGGCTCATCGTCCTGGGGGCATCGCAGAGTTGTATCCTAAAGATCTGTCCAAAATGAAAGTGGCACCTTTTCGGGTGGGGCACTTCCATTCCATATACCCCCTGAGTCATGGTGACAGATAGAGGGGGGGCTGTGACTGATTCTAAAAAGTGTCTGGAGGGGCCTCAAGTGAGCTGACCCGGCTGTCTTCCGTTATTTCCCTTTTTGGTGGTGTGGGTGGGTTAGATTCGGGGCTGGTCCGCTTGGGGCCTCGTCTCCTTGATTTTGGCTATTTGGGGGGTGAGGAGTTCGCGCCTTTGTCTGTTCCAGGGGCCTGGACACCTTCCTCTGGAGCTATTGCTTCAGAGGTTGTGATGTCCTCTGGATCCTTAACCTCCATGGGATGTGGTGTGTTACAGGAGACTGCTGTGTTCTCAACAGATTTTTTCTAACAGAGATCAAAAATTGTTAATGTATTTATTATTAGTTTTAAAAACAAATGTTTAGGGCAAAATAGAAGTGTAGTATTAAATGATAACAAAAACTATTGTACGTTGAAGATGATGGTGGTTTTGTTTTTTCATTGTCATGGATGCTGAATACTGCATCTCTACCACTGAATTGTAGATAAGCTTTAATCTGTGTTATCTCTGTGTCTGTATTATACTAAAGTCAGTTCATTGGAAGCACCATAGCCAATGGACCTATCTATCGTATGTCTAAATGATTGTAAACTGGTGTACCTTTGACTCTCTGATTGTATGAGTTGACAATATTTGATGCTTGAAAAGAGAATATTATCCTCAGCTACCATGAAATTGGTAATTCAAAAATATAGTAAATGAACTATGTATGGTTGTGTGGATATATATGCCTGAAAAGAGCCTGGCTTTTTCAAAATCTGTCATATTTACTGTGCTGATTTTTGAGATAACTGTGTGGTACTGGGTAGTTGAGTATGGCAGGTTGTGCATCATTACAGAACAACATCCACCTGATTATAGTAAGTCTGACTTTCATCTTTTCTGATCCATGAAGGTGGTCATCAGAGGGGTATATTTGCTGATGGCAATTCTGTTTAGGCAGCAGTCCACCACTATTTACATTAACAACCATATGGCTCCCTATCACCCCCCTGCTGGCTTGCCAGCCGCAGCAATGACTCACGCTTGCTTTAGGTCACTGGATACTGTTGCGGATGGGGGCTGGCAGTGGAACTGTTGCCACTGGGGCTTTCTGCTTGAAAAAACATTGGACCTGCCACATTGTGGAGACAGCGACGGACACACTAGTTCGGCTTCACTCCATAGATAGGCTGGGTACAACAACCAAAACTGATTTTTACTTACAGAATTCAAAAACCTTATTTACCAGTAGCAGAAGTGCACTGTCTCAAGCCACCTTGAAAAAATATAAATTAATATTTTAGAAACAGAAAATTGGATTCTCTGTTCTGTTTTAGAGAACCGAAGCTACTTCACATCAGGAAATGTTTTAAAAAGAGGCTTTAGTCTCATGTTTACCTGTCAAATTGTTGTAGTTTGGTTTCTAATGTATATATTTTAAGGTGATATATGTATTGTTTTTCAAGACTTTTTAGAAAGATGTCCATGACATGACTTTATTTTAGGAATTTATTATTTTGTTTTGTGCACTTTTTAAAAAATGTTGTCTTTATTTTTGTTATTTGGTTTTGGTCTGTTTTCCTTATGGTTGACTTGAAAATGTATTAAATAAAAGATTTAATTAAAAACATTAAATGTCTGATTAGTTATTGATTTTAGTCAATAATTCATTTTTCTAGCTATAAAGGTATCATTGACAAGTCAGCAAAACCAATGATATGTAAAATATATATCTTTATTATAAAAGTAACAAAAGAATATGAATTTAAAATGCTGATATTGCAATTTTCAGATTATGAAAAGCAAGGTGATATGTAATTCCATTAGTCTACAAATAATACATAGCATTAATGCCATCAGAAATGTCCACATTTGCCAATTTTGGTTCATTTTTATTGTGGATGCAAGAAGAACATGGAATAAAGGCTGAATGGTAGATATTTGAAGTATTCCTTCATTTTTTACTGGTGGATTATGCATAAATTTTATTATGTTACAATGATGAGATAAGATTTTTGCGGCTGTATTTTGCGGGTATATTGGTCAAGCAAAAATGGAGTTGCTCTTTTGCCCCATAGGCTTTGGAAAGCTGCCTGGCTAATAATTGAGAGAAACAGTGCCAACATCCATCTCCACATTTCACCCAACTGTCAACTATAATCAACACTGATTCAGACTATTTATCCAAACTAACATGGAAAGGGTCAAACAACTGAGAGCTCTAGATGACAGGGTGGTTTCTTTCATTAATTCTTGTAGGCCAGGATTAGTATTGAGGAAGTTGGTTTTGCATTTGCCTTTCCCCCTCCCAACCCATTTCCCTGATGTGCAAGTTGAGCCAATATGACCGGCCTTGCAGCAGTAGTTGCAAACAATGTATTTTTAAAGCGCCACATTAGATGAGTGTCTACCATCACAGCACAAACAGCCAGCTAACCTTACTGGCTCCGGCCTCTGTTTGATATCTGGATGCCTGGCATTTTGTTGTTGCAATTGTCAAAAATTTAAACAAAGACATTAAACATTATATAAAATATAGTTGTATATACTTGTTATTCATGATAATATTATTGATTATGAACAAAAACATTTTTATGTTTTAATTTTTGAATAAATTTATGTAGTTTTCTAAAACTTGTGGGTCAGGAGTAAATACAATTTTACTTGTATGGGAATTACTTTCTGTAAATAACTGAACTGCCTGCTAAAATATTGCACTTAGTAAATCAACTGGTGTAGCGCTAAATGTGATGAAATATCCGGCTCTGTGGAATCGCATTCTTTTTAGTTACATCATTAATTTCATAAATTTTAAAGGTTAATTTACTATATTGCTATCATAGGTGGCAAACAAACATAGAACACGTTTATATTAGGGTTGATTTTCAGTGGGTCGATTCAGAAGAATTCTCATGGTTGTCATTCCAGTTTTGTACTGTAAAAGTAGAGTATGAGATAAGAAATAACATTCCATGTGAAGAACGGTTGATTTTTAGGTATTAATTAAATCGAATTCACGTTGCCTTTACACATTATAGTTATGATCTGTCTAATGATTGATATCTTCACCATATTTTGTGGATATATATGTATTATTATTTTATGTGAGAAAAGTTGTAGCAACACTGTAAGAAACGAATTTGTTAGAAAAAATTACAAAAATCCTAAAGGTAGGAATTATTTTCTAAATCATTGAAAATGTTGTTCGAGTTTATCAGTCTGAAAGTAAACTGTGAAATATTTGGTTCTTATGGATACTCCTTACTGACTTGTTAATGCTTTTCTGTTAATATTTGTTTATATTTATTTTTGCCATATAGTTAATAGAATTAAAGTGATAAAGTAATGAGAGCGATCTTTTATGAACGGATAAAGAATGCAAAATCTGTTGCCGAAATGTTTCAAGAAGCTTGGAATTATATTGGTATTTTGGTCGTCAGTTTCTCAAACATGGATTCTAAGATAGTATGTCTGTCATTTTATTCTGGTTATTAGCTCAAGAATCTGCTAGTAACAATTTTTAATAAACAGACTATATTCATACAGCGAACATTAACAGGCAAATAATTTCATTAAAATTCCAGTGAAAAATATAACCTATAGAGATCATTACTCTCTAATTTTTAAAAGGCTAGTACAGCAAAAACACAAATGGTAAGGTGAAGGCTTAATGACATGTGGTGTAATAGGTCTGAAACTTAAGTATGTGTGAATTAACATTTGGAATATCTTCTCTAAGAAACATCAGCCAGTAGATAATAACTTTCATTGGTAATTAAGACCAGAATTAAATTCAGTTTGCTCACGTGATTGACAGATTCAAAATGTGCACATCACTCGGAACCCAAACGTAAATTCGGGCTTTAGAGACGTCAAACAGCACCACGTCAGAGTTGTGAAGGAGACACATTGAAAGACTCTCTTGTAGAGAGAACAAGTTAGAGATTATGGAAATGTAAACCTGGTATGTCAAGTTTATTCCCTTAAAAACACTAATGAAAAAGCAAGGTGATATGAATTCAGAAAGAGGGAAAATGTTTGGTTTGTTGGTAAAACTATTTAGCAATTTATTTGTCATTGTTTTTAGCTGTTGTAACATTAAGAAAAACAACATCTGAGGTTATGATGTTCAGAGATACTATGAAGGTTAATGTAAAACCAATATGTTGATGACAATTTCCATTAAAGCTGTTTTTATGCTCTGAGAATAATGTAAAAAACGTTTTTCTTTTAATACTAAAGCTTAATGATGAGCTTCAAGATGTTTCATGTTAATTCATAGGCTACAAGTTTTAAATATCTGAAGGATGACTTCTAATTCAAATTAAAATTTTTAGAAAATGGTAAAGAACTTTAACCCTTTATATGTCAGGTATCACAGTACTTTGACATAAGTTGTCCAACTCAACGTTCAGATATAACAGATACATTTTGCATGATACACTTTTTTTAACTTTCTAAACTTGGGATTCTTGGAATTTTCTATTGTTATTTAATGTCAAAAGTGAAGGAACCGTCTTGCAAACTAGCAGTGACTCCAGTGATATGACGGCACAAACTGGAATCACGTTATTTTTTAAAATCACTTTTATTGAATTAATGTCTGTATGTTAAAAATTATTAGGAAACATTTAAAAGTGCGAGTAAACAGGGTGCATATTTTATTACCTGCTGTTTACCAAAAATAGCATTAAAATGATAATTTCACCCTTTAAAATGATGAATATGTCTTACTATGTTGCCAGCATGAATTATAAATACAAAATTCAGTTGTGCAAATTAATTTTTGTGTAAACCTTGATCACAATTCTCCATGACCGTAGTAGCCATCAACTAATATCTGCCAAAGTTGATAAACATCAAGCTGCAACCTTCATCTGATTACAAAAATTAAGCAGTGCAAAATTGTCTTATTAACAAAATTGCAAAATCCACACAATTTGAGAAAACTGATTTACAGTCATTGAGCGAATACAGTATCAGATTTTGAAAAGAAACAGTAAAAACATAAATATTGAATAATCTTTTGATTGATTTGTCTTTATTTCTGTTAATGTACTTTTACAAACACCAAACTTTGCTTGAACAACCAGGATAAACTTTCAGTAGTCATTGGAGTTTGGCTAAACTCAGATAAGCTGGGCAGGTGACTTTGTAAGATGAGTCTGCCTTACTCCATGAAGACGGGTTGGTTGACAAATCAAGGAAAACGATAGCATTGGTGCTACAGGCTGAGTGTAATAGCTGAGGCAAAAGAACCATACTTGCCTCCAGATAGTGAGCATTCTAGTCAGATCAGATCATAGTGAGTATTTGTATGCCTTATAAATTGTCAGACCTTAAACTTCCATCAGGCAGCAAGGATTGGGGAGGGGACAGAAACGAGGCGTGGTGATACTGTGATTCAGATGTTTTTCATTTAGTCATCTGTTTTAAGTTCTATTTAAAATATGTTCAATGACAAGCTTCGAGATGAATTTAGTTAGAAACATAGGCAGATATTTGTATTACAAAAATGAATGAATGAATAAGAAATGGAAATTAAAAAGTAAATAATGTCAATGAAACAAAATTATTGCTGATTTTTTAAAATTGAAACAAGGAGAACTTGTCCTGTAACATGAGGTTGGCTACATTATCAGATGTACTATATACCCAGCGGTGGATTCAAATATTTTAACAACCGGTTCTCTCTCTCACAAACAGCATGTTGTCGGTTTGGCCAGACATAGGTCCAAAGGTTGATCTTTGGGCTGCCCGTGTTCTACAGGTTAGCAAATCAAATTATTAATTATAATTATTTCCCAAATTAAAAAAATGTCTAAACAATGGTTAAAGCATCACTAGAATAACATCGAAGAATCTATATTAGACTATATAGTTAAGGAACTAAGTAATACGAAGATATATCTATGCATATACATGTTTGATTGTTTGTGCTTTTTGAATTATTATTAATTATAGATATTACTGTTTTATAAATTTTTATGATTTTATGTATTCTTCATTTTTCTGAGCTAGGTAAAAATAAAAATACTTCCTAGAGTGTTTTGCTGCATTTTTCCATTGAATGTTACCATTTTGGCAAAAAAAATAATAACAAAAATTCTTTACCTGAGTCTTTTATTAATTTAACATTTGTAATCTTTCACTTTAAAATGTCCAAATAGCCACTTGATTGTCATCAATGTCTTTAGCTTTCTTTGTTTGACCCTGTTGTCATCAGCAGAGTGGTTTTTTTCTAAGCCATGTTTTTGAACGAAGGAGTGGCATCCCATGAGTCCAAAGGGAGGACAATCAGATTAATTGTCATAAGGTTTGCTACATTCTCAACTGTAAGGCGGCTTCTTTTATCTGATATATAATATTCATTCTTGAAAAATCTCTTTCTGCCTCTGCAGAACTGACAGCAATAGTAGTACTGACAAATATTTATAGCCTTTGTACACTTTGAGGAATCGCAGGGTTGTGGGAATTTTGTAGGACATTTTCCACATAGTCACGGAAATCGTTAATGGCTGATTTCATGATGGAGAACTTCACTGAATTTACTCAGTTTTTCTCTCTGCAGCTTTCCTGGGTATAACAACTTCCTCAGTATTCCACGAATTTTGGCTCAAGCAAGTTTATCAGTTCATGAATTTTCATGGTTGTCATTTGTCTTGTTCAATGTTTCTTTTATGTTAAATGATCACAGTCCATCAACCTGTTTTTTCATATTTTCTATCACTGCCTCCAGTAGCTTTTGACGAGGAAGGCTAACAACTTTGTTGTTTTCAAGAACTGAATATCCTTAAAGGCATCTGAAGCAACTCTGACAGCAATTTCCTTTTCAAAGGTTCCCTTACGTTCTTTGAGCATTTCAAATGCCTTAATGGACCTTTTAATTAGTTTTTCAGCTCTTGGCAAAGTTAAATTCTAGCTTGAAGGCATTAGAAAGTAAGGAAATTTCTTGCAGTATGTCTATCAATCAGTGCCAAATCAAATCCAAGAAGACTTTTGCAAAGACGGGCACCTATCCCTGAATGTTTTGTCTCACTAGAGAAATATTTGTACAATGCTGGATAAGCAACGCCACACAGCCAGTACAGATCTTAGACTGTAGCAGCCCATCTTGGTCCCCGAACTCTACGTATCTTCAAATTTGTTGTCCAAGTTCTTCTGACATTTGAAGAGTTGCATTTTGGTTTTTGTTTGATTGGTGAAAGATTGTGTAGATTTTATCCATGAATATTTTGAAGTGATCCACTTGTTTTATATCATTGACAGAATCGTCCAGAACAAGTTGCAACACGATGATTTAAACTAAACGATGCCAAATGACAATGTTAGGAAAATCATTTTTAAAGTCTAATGCCTAGCCGACTTGGCGGCCAAGCATTACACTTGCCCCATCTGAACAGAAAGCAATCAAATTAATTTCTCAAATATGCATTATCCAAATCCACCATCGTGCAAACTCTTTAACAAAGATGCGTGTATTGTTTTCTGCTGCCCTGTCCTTCCAATTCGACCAAATCAAAGAAAATTGTTGGTGATAGATCACATCTTCAAAAAAATTATAACCACAGGCTTACTAGATATGGTTGAAGCTTCATCCACATGACACAGAATTTTTAAATTTGGGTAAATACTTAATTATTTATCTCCTTTGGCAATGTGATCAACTATTTTCACGGCAGTTTTTGCGAGAATGAAGTCCAACACCATGTCAACTCCATTTTTTTATTTGAAGCTCAATCTCATCTTCAGCATCAGAAAATGGCCTGCTGCTTTTTGCTAAACTGTAGACTGTATTGAAAACTCTGCATGTAGAGGCAAAATGTTTCTGGTTCGTGTTTATCAATGCATTTTGAAATTGCATCATCTGCACGACTCCTGTAGTTGCTTTACACACAAACACTATGTGCCTTTGATGAAAAATGCTCTTTTCATTTGCTTCCTGAGAGATGCTGTGGATGGTTTTATCCTTCCCTGAGGCTTCAACACTGCAGCTTCCCCATTCAATGGACACGTGAAATTCCCGTCATGTTTAAGGACAAAATTGGCACAGTGATCACAACCAAGTTGCTTTGCTACGAACAATCAATCCCCAGATTTTTTTTTGGGAACTCCTCATATTGCTGCTGCATCATACTCCAGCAGTCTGGAAGAGATGAGGCGGCATCTGCCTCATCTGTAGGTGGCACAGTATCAGAAGCAGAAGTCTCATCAGTATCATTCATCAAAGATGGCTGTGTTACTGTTACGTCCTCACTGGCCTCTTCCTTTGAACTTTCAGTTCTTGGGATTTTTCGCATGAACTCTAGTATATCTTGTTGCCGCCGCTTCATTTTAAGGGCTGAAGTCTGGAATGTAAAAAATTGCTTCACTAGGTACTAGGATTGCTACGATATTTTCACTGTCCAATGTAAAATACAGTATTTTCCTTCAATGGTAATTACGAGAATAATTTTCATAATCAGAAAACATCTACAACCACATCTAACAAATATTATTTTAGATACCTCCACTATTCCTACTACAATGATACTGAAGACTAATTTCGAATGTTTACAGACAAAGAAAGAAAGATTTTGTTCATGCATTAAGATATTTTACTTCACATCGCCCAGTTTTCTGTAGCATGAACGGTCCCTGTGTATGTTAGAACTACAGGGTTTTAGCCAAAACTACTTTGGAACCAAATATGGATTGAACATTAAATTTAAGGCTGACATTGAATTACTAATCTTTAAAATTTTATACGTATATTTTAAACATTATTAATAAAATTCTAACTTAAAATAAGACAAATATTATTCAGAGTATAGATTTTGGCAGTGATGTCTCCCCGCGGAAAATGGCGCCATGTTTAGGTTAAAGGTCGTGTAGTTGGATGGCAGAAGAACTGGAGACGGACTGCGAGTCTCCTTCTAAACTCTCAGGTTTGTCTCTCCTTACGAGTACATTATCTCGCTGGCTTGTAAATTAACCGGAGGAGTAATTGATGGAGGAGTTAGCCGACGGTGATGTGATGTAGGTGGTGAAGGTGGCGGCCGGCCGGGCAGACGACGGCGGCTACAATGGCGGGCGGACTGGGTCCCTGACCGGTTTGGTTTCGTTGTCGATGTTATCTCTCATCACCATGATGATGATGATGATATCACTGTAAAGTGTGGGGGCGGTTTCCTATTTTACCGTCGTAAAATAAAATACTTGTTTAAATTTCACTTAAACGCGGTTTCCTATTTTATCTAAAACCGCCTCGTGGTCGTCCACGAGCTCCAGCAGCAGATTGTTCCGTACTTTGCTTAATAACCGACAGATTACTGATGGAGATTACCGATTACACAGACTGATTGGGTAATAGATACGGGTGCTGATGGTAAGGCAGCGATATCTTGGGCTTGGAGGACGGGGATTATTACGGAATCCAGAGGACGACGGCCATCGAGAATGAATTCCTGTGTTGAAGTAATTGATGGCGTCGTTTGTCCCTGTGGCGATTTTTACTGCGGTTATCTGTCGTGTGTCGGCGCGATGGCGATATTTCACTTCTACATACAGTGAGTTGTTTGTTTATATTTAAAAAATATTTATTACTTTACGACGGTAAAACAGGAAACCGCCGAGAGCCGGTTGGACTCGGAGTTGAGAAATACAATACTTTTAGAAGATGGTGGAGTTTTGTTGTTGTAGGTGATACACCGACTGTTTGTGGGTGGTGGAGAGGTAAGAATACTGTACTGACTATGGCCTAATGAGCCCGTGTATTACCGGGTACTGTAATTATCAGATTACATCTGGCAAATGGAAAAAATGTCTTAATGGATCAGGATAACAATTACTTCTCTGCCTTCAGCCTTAAGGCCTCCTACCTACCTACCCACCTATCTACCTACCTTACCGCCTCCTACCTGCCTACTTACTCTCCTACCTACTTACTCTCCTACCCTACTTACCTACCTACCTATCCCACCTGCCCTCCTACCTACCTACCTACCTCCTACCTACCTACCTACCTACCTACCTTCTCTATAGAAACATTGTTTGTTGTTTTTAAATAATTAAATTCTAACAAACTAAACCCTACTTTTAACAGTTTAACAGAACCCTATTTTTCAGACAGAATCTCAAACCTAAAATCATCATTAATATTTTATATATATATTTTATAATTCATGAATACATCAGGGTGTATATGTTTGTATCCTCATATATAGTTATATGTGAACTACTGGCAAAAAGGTTTGAAGCAACACAAATGTGGGGAACAATTATCTACAGAAGAATATCACCATTTTATTCATTTCTCACCATAATAGTGAATGTAAGATTCAGTAGATGGATGCAAAAGAAATAAAATAATAAACTTGTGACTTAAACCTTTGCTTCATCAAGTAACTCCCTCTGCCTTTTGCTCGAATAACAACTTTTGCAAATTTTGGGGAGTCCATGAAGTAACTTTGGCAAATATTATTATTATTGATGATGATGTTGAGTTTATGCCGTTTTGTGTTATGTGGCATCATTTTCCTGACGTTTTTGTCGTTCATCACCTAAAATTTTATGGGTGATAATTAGATGATTTTAGTGGCCAAACTATGTTCTGGGGGGGGGGGGATCCTGTTATATGCACACATTGTCTGCATAATTAAGAAATGTGCTTACGGTTATTATCTTGTTGCAAATAAGTGCTGCACATTAATCAACTGCCAGAAGAAATTGCATGTCTTTTCAGAGACTGATAACACTCTTTTATCAACGCAATGTTCCATTAATTGTACAAAGATCAGCTGCATTAATATCCAAAACACCCTCAAGCCTTCATGTTTGCCTTTTTGTTTAACTGTAGGAACAACTCTATTCTGCCAATGTTCTCTAACTTGTCTGCAAAACAGTTCTATGTTTGGACCAGAACACCTGAAACTTTGACTCATCAATCCATAAATTGTTCCAGTCTTCTACTGTTCAGTATTTGTGCAGTCCAGCCTTTTTCCTTTCTTGGTCTGTTAGAATGCATAGCATGTTTTTTTTTTAAATATCCACACAACTATTTAAACCAGCAGCTCTAAGACCCTTTTTACTGTTGTCAGGGTGACTAGGTTTTTTTATACTATTCAGCTATGCTATAAATTGTCCATTTAGTTTGCTCAACATAATAATATATTTGTCCCCGCTTTTGATGTTCCTCTCTTTCCCTGTGTTTTCTATCTGTACTGCTCTCTCGGAGGCTTGATGTCTGCTGCACTGTGTAGTGAACACTTTTGTTGGAAATTCCAAATATTTTTCACAGTGCTGTCAGATGAAGCAGAGTGGTAGAAGTGTGGAAGTATGGAGGGTTATTTGGCAGTGTAGTTGATGAAACTTAATAACATTCTCACAGAAGAGAAAAGGTCACAATGGATTTTAGGAAATATATAGTTGTAAGAATGTTGCATATTGATTGGAAAAAATTGTGTAGCGTTTTTACAATGATGTGTCACATGACCATAAAGAATGATAATAATAGTAAACTGACAATTATCAACACAATTTGATTAAAGACAGAAACAATAAAGTCAGTCATTTATTGAAACATCTGACAATCTATGAATATTCATGACAAATTTAAAAAAGATGACCAATTCTAGTTTATTCTGTACTAAGATGATTGACATCATAGCGCAGTGGAGTCTTAAAGTAAAGTTCAGTGGCTGTTAATGACCCATTAGTGCAAGTTTTACCAACATTGTGAAAGTATTTAATCTCCATCAGTAATGCATAGTTGGCAATGAACTACTTTTACTACTTCATTTCCCTTTAGCTTCCTAGCAGAGCCATTATCTATGTTTTTCATGTTTTGTTCTTTGTTTCTCTTGGTAATTTTCAAGTCGTAAATAGACAACAGTAAATTTCTTGACTGGAAAAATAGATGCATATTTATAATTTAGGAAGGGGACATGAAATATATCGAAAAAAAGGTAAACTAACACATGAATTTTTGATCAATCTACTTATAATTTCTTAAATACAAGCAGCATTTTGTCATATGGTGAGGCATGATTGTGAAAAATTGCATGAGTTTTATGCTGTGCAAAGGAGACAATGAATTGCAAAATGAGGTTGATATGGATGGCAAATGGATAATGATCTGAAGCATTCTGCTAAGCTTAATACACAATAATTTACTAGGAAAAATCAGAGAGATTTCTGAAAAACCAGTTGGACTCTACTCTCCTTTGGACTTTTTGTGAAATGTCAGTCAACTATGGAACTACTAGCAAGAGGAATGAGAGTTACTAACAAGGCAATATTTTAAAAATTTACTGAACAGATGCCAAAAAATATTCATACGAAAGGTGGTTATTCTGATAAAAAAGATCTGAAGTTGTGACAGTATCCCAATTATTAGTTTAAGTTCTGGCACTTTGTTTAATTTTTGTGTAGTTGCTGGAAAATACTTTTAAGGTGTTGAAAAGGCTGAGAGCAGCTTTTTATATGGTTGCCTCAAGAATTTTTGTGTGTGAATGTATAGATACATAATGCGTGTAATCAGAGTCTATTTGTGCAGCCTGCAAACGTTCTTGCAGGGCGATATCAATTTGTGCGGTTCCAGACATTCTCGCACAGAATAACACACTTAACGAGACTACAATGAGATTTCGCAGCCATGTTTAAACAGAAAGAGATGATAGCGATGGACGTACTATTATGTTAAAGTCTTTTAATATATATATTAGCATATATTTCAAATTTTGTTATCCCAACAATGAATGCTACAAAAACCCCCGGAAAAATGAAGATGAATACCGTACGTTTAACAAGGAATGGATGTACAAATATTTACAAATATTAGAAGTGAAGCAGTGTGTCTAATATGGCATAAAGTGTTGCTGTTTTTAAGGAGTATAATTTGAAGAGACATTTTCGGACTAAGCACAGAAACTTTGAAGTAATTTATCAGAAAGTGAACTACAGTGAATAGCCGATGACGTGTTGAGAGGTTTAAAACAACAACAAACTTTTTTTGTAAAACAAACCAACCATACAAGAGGCTGCCACAAAGGCCAGTTTTGTCCTTGCTTATAAAATTGCCAAACATAACAAAGCATTTTCTGAAGCAGAATTTTTAAAGGATTGTATGCTTGATGCTGTTGATATTGCATGCCCAGAAGTCAGAAAAAAAATTGAAGCTACATATTTTTCAAGGAGAACTGTAGTTTGTTGTATTGATGTCATTTTGTAGAATCTGTTAGAACAACTACTTGAGGCTGACAAGTCATTCGAGTGGTACTCACTGGCACTAGATGAGAGCACTGACATACAAGACACAGCACAACTGCTTGTGTTTATTAGAGGAATTGATGATAATTTTGCAATTACTAAAGAGTTGCTGTCAGTTGAACCTTTGAAGGACGCCACAACTGGCCAAGATTTGTATGGATCTGGTTTACCTTGGAACAAGTTGGCAATCATTACAACAGATGGTGCACCTGCATTAACAGGAAAACATGTTGGCCTCATAAAGCTGCTTAATGACAAAGTGAAAGGTGAGCATCCACTTCACACTGTTATCATTCCGTTGCATTATTCACCAGGAAATTGTGTAAACCTGTCCTGATAATTGTATTTTTGTGTGAAAATAACTTTTATTAAATTTAATTTTTTGTCGAATGTGACCTGCTAGAGACCTTATGGATGTTCCATGTGGCCCTTAGGGAGAAAGTTTGCCCACCCTCTGGCCTAGTGCTATGAAACTTGCCAGGCCTGTGCAGCAAGGGTTGGGTAATAGTAAAATGCATTTATATTGTGAATTTCTTCCTTTGAGTACTCTCCTTGGATAAAAGAAAAATGAGATAAAAACTTCTGCAGTGATTTTTTTGGCAATTTTAGAATGCCACAGCTAATGGAGAACATTATGTAAAGGCTAAACAGATTATTTTTGTCATGCTGTCATACCAGCTATTTAGGAGATGAAAGAAGATAGACCTAGGTCTCCTTGTTCATCACATTCCTGGGCCCTGCAATAGCACCAACGAAAAAAATGTGAAAAATGAACCAACTTATAGCAGTGAAACACAATGTAGAGAATGAGTAAAAATTATCATTCTTTGCACATATGTAGGTTTATACAAACTTATTAAACAGAAGTTCAAAAGGTGTTACTCTACTGCTTCATACCTAAAAGGATTTTCAAAGTGTGCCCATTTTCTGCATCGAGTGCAAACTGTGTACTTCACAATATCCCTTTCAAGAAATATGTAGCAGTTGTATATTTACACTAATATGAAACTATTTATGCATTAACTTTTCATTTTCTCAAGGAAAGCAGAGTCATGATCAGCAAGTATGTATTGTCACCCTCCATGTCCAGTAGCCTGAGGTGCATCCATACAGCACACAGCACATGGTTGAATGGCACCCAACATAAATCCTGTCTTGCTGGCCATTTAAAAGGATGATTCTTCATAAAATTGACCAACACATCATGGTTATCATCTGATTTCTCCACTATGTTACCCACAACCCAGTCATCATATATGCATGCAACATATTTCCTGGAAAATAATTATCTTGGTCGTTGTCTTCATCTGCAGTCAGAGAGATTTCTGAAAATATTGAGAGGGAAGAAGGGTTAAAATTGTAATTTTTTTCATTTGTTGTACTTCTATTAACTTTTATTTTCAGATCATGTATGAACTCATCCAGATCAGAGCATTTGTTACAAGATGCTGTCTGTGAAGTCAGCGCAGCTTCATTCACTCCCAGTATTTTTGATATCTTTTCTTGAGTTATGTCTGTGATCTGTTTGAGTTTTCTTTTTGCATATCCACTTATTTGAGCTGCTCACAGGTTTGATGGGAGAGCAACCAAGGGATGTAAACTTGTATCGAGATCTTTCACACACTTTCAAGAGGTTCATATTCACCAGCAGCATGAAACTCAACTTGTTCTATTTCTTCTTCATCAGTGTTTTTTCCCCTCACAGTTAGAGCAAAGCTTTTGTCCCGGCTTTAAATTTAAATTTACTGCTGTCCTTTTCATCAATAATTCGCAAACAACCTGCAAATGAATAAGTTAAAAGTAAAAACTTCCAATATTTACAAGTTGATATTATTTCATATTTGACTCCATCCTAACCATAGACAAAATTTTTTAAAAAATTCTGTGATATTGTTGAATTCTGAAATATTTTGCAAAAATTTTGACATATTAAGTTGGAGCAATAATTGAAAATCTTTTACAAATTGGTACAGATCTCATCTATAGAAGAAAATGAGAATGTAGCATAAGTAATTGTTGTTGTGGTACAGATGTACACTTATGAGTCGTGCAAAATAGTAGAAAACATGAAATTAATATCTAGTATCTGGTGGAGGACTAGTTCATGTGGCATGTATGTGATGAGAGTTTTGTGATAACATGGTCTAAATTTTTAAGTTCAGTTAATTTTTTTAAGATTTGCCACAGAAATATATCTCGTTTTTTTAGTTGGAGATCAAGGTACTTCCTTTATCAGATTCGTGTCAGGTCCCCTAGGTACTCAACCTTTTGTTTCTTCCATAGGGTGGTGGTTTTTTTGTGTACAGCAAGTGGCACAAATTTCTTGCAGAAATTGTCTTCAGAATCAAAATCCCTTGTTGAAAAGTGGCCGAAGATAATTATTGAAAATGGATGTATATGCAACAGAATTCAGATTTCCCTCATGAAATGCCAAGTCAGTGTTTCCAACATCTCATATCTCTGGTCACAAACCCACTGTGTTGAACTGTGGGCAAGGAGGCCTCCTGAAATGCTTCATGGGGCTTGAAATGTATATTTATCCGTTTGATATGAATTGATGAAGCAGTCTCATCAGAGAACAGAACAGACATCCAAAATTCCATAAGTTCATGTATCAGTTTTTGGACCCATGCAAACCTGTGCTTTACATTGGCTTTCATATGCAGAGGCTTTCCCCAAGCCCTGCATCCACTGTAGTCCATGATGTAGCTTATATAACTTCTAAAGTTTACTAAAAAATGTATTAAGATGAAGTTAAATAATAGTAAATATGGGACTGTGGCATTCACCCAACATATTCACTTACAAACATCAAGCAGTCTTTGCAAAGACCAGTTCACATGACAATTTAGATAAATCAGTTAAGATGTCATGAATGTATTTATTTTTTTTTAGTAATTGCTGACTGAAAATGGAGTGTATAAAGAACTGGTATATTTGACGTCTCTTGCTTGACAGTTGGTTTGGGCAGTCACCTGAATTATCATGGTTACGCCATAATGATGATAATGTGAAATGTCTCTTGTACACATTTCAAGAATTTTGAACTCTGTTTGGATTGTTCCAACTTGGCATCCTGTTCTTTTTTTTGTTTGTTTCTTGTATGATTGTTTTAGGTACAAATCTGTGCTTATTTTCCAAAGATTGGAAGAATTTGTCATTGTTTTTTTTAGGAGGTTTGTCATGGTAATAATGGTTCAGAAAGCTTTGCCATTTTCATAATTATTTTTTAATTCATTTTTTTTTAAAGACCATTATAGAGTGTCTGAAGTGCTAGACTACAGGTGATCTTCCTTCTGGAAGCAAAACAGGGAGCAGCTTCACTCACAATCCCAACATAAGGAAAACAGACTTGAGATCACCAGGAAATAAATATAGCTAAAACCACTGAGAAACACTAGTATTCACTCGAGGGGAAATGATGTCCAATGAGAGAAAT
Source organism: Nautilus pompilius (assembly GCA_018389105.1). NCBI lineage: Eukaryota > Metazoa > Mollusca > Cephalopoda > Nautilida > Nautilidae > Nautilus > Nautilus pompilius. The sequence goes on along the minus strand of JACATO010001743.1, from coordinate 9,977 downwards.
GCATTCACGTTCCCTTTATTTGTTTCCTCAATGAAAAACTGAATTTGAACAGACAGACAGAGACCAAAATGTTTCTACATGTTTAATCTTAAACCACTTCGAAAAACCAAAAGAAATAGATGTTTCTTATATATAATGAAAATTAATATTTAATCTTCAGGTATATAAAATGAAATAATAATTAATCATATACTCTGATATAAGGTGGTTGGCTTAGAAACTCATAAACTGGTACATCTGTTTGATTTACTAACTGTTCCTTTTTGTTAATTTTATGTTCACTACCCAATTCTACTCGTGCAGTTTATGCTTTCTGGTGTTAGATTTCATAGGTGGCCAATCTGAGATAGGTGAAAGGTCAGATGTGGCTGTAATTTCTGGATATATCTGGGCAGCAGTGTGTTGTCCAGCGCTCAGTTGTAGCAACATAGAAAGTAAGTTTCACTTGTTAATTCTATCACTGCTCTCTTTAAAACAGAATTTTACTCACTTTTTATGCAAATTAAAATAATTTAATCCTTTCACATTTAAGTCAGCTAAAACCAGCCATGCACTGATTTATTCACTGATCACTTCCATCTACACAAACGATAGTACATGTAAAAGGATGCTTGTCTGCATATTGCTTCATCACTATTTGTTTTTTTGTTTTCCTGCAAAAGTGATTTTACTAGTGAAGCTACCTACCACTGTGAACCTAGTGATTACTGAGTTTGATTATTTGCTTGATACACGATGGAATCTAACAGTGAATCTTTTCCTTCTGGTGATGTGGAGATCTTGAGTGGTCATACCTTGGATCTCAATTTAACTGCTCAGACAGCGATGGATAGGCATTGGATGTTGATAGTTAGAATGGTGTTGTTGAGTGGAGTTTGAGCCATATGCAGCAGGATAATGTACCAATGCATCTGCAGTCTGTTGGCCTAAAGATCTATTTTCTTGATGACATGAGGCCAGTCAATTTCTTTGAACTGATACTAGATTTCTTCTATAACATAGCTGAAGAGTCTAACTGCTACGCCACACAGTCTTGGAGGAAGACAGGCTGAATTGACAACACTTGGACAGACGGACGGACGCCAAGAAGGAGGTAAAACCTTTGTAGTGGTAAACATAACTATAATTCTGTACCATCAGTTGAGTATTAGAGTAAGGTCAACAGACTTGGTGTCAAAAGTAATGACAGTGAGGAGATTCTAGAAAACCAATCAATATTGTTTAGTCTGTCTTTTTTTTTACTTTCTGCACTATAAATACCAATTTTCTTTTCATTTGGATTACTGAATGTGCTAAGTCATTAGTGCTAGGTTCAGCCATTCCGTGACTTTTTTAATGTTTTTAAATAATTTTAATCAGAAAGGTTCATTTTGTGCATCTATCTTGGAAATTGTCTACACGTTTTGCCTATTAGACATTGCATTTTTTCGGATGGAAAAGGTTAATGCTGCATCCTCATACATCCATCCTTCTATTCTTAATAAGCAGTAGTTTTCACTTCTTTATTTTGATTTATTAAATAAGTAATTTTTTTCCGGTTTATTCTAATAGACAGCAGTAATAGTGGTTAGTATGGATGATTCAGACAGCCGGTGACCTCCCCACAGGTGCAAATTTCAGATTTTTCCAGAATGCTTCATTCCTGATTATATCCTCAAATTGCACCATAACAACAGCCTTTCTGATTTTGTTTGAGAATGTATTTGTTTGTTTATCTGTTTTGTATTGAATTGATTGTGTAAAAATTTATTGAGAAATCTGGGAAACAAAATTGTGGTTTTCTTTATGTATGCAATATAATAACCATAACTATTGTTGTTGTACTCTGACAATGTAAACAGCCATGGGGAAGGAACAGTGATGTGGTTTTCTGATTGCAAGTACCGTGCCACATGGAATCTGGAACTTCTGACATCGGGAAATGGCTACCAGAGCTCTTCATTTTTAGATGTGGAAGGAAACCCACACGATTGTTTAATGAGGAAGAAGAGTGTAAAGAAACCGTGCCTCGGTGGTTTACCAAACTGAGCCATTCCAACAGGAAGCAAACTTGGTCCCTTGACCTTTCTTGAGTAACCATTCAGTGTTTTAAACCACTGGACTACTGTGCTGCCCCATAACCACAGTAATAAAGGGCTCTGTTTATGTTTTGTAACTTAAAACTAAAATTTCTAAGAGGATTGGATTTCATTCTACAACGTGGTGGAGTAGATCATCTATGCATAGTTACCACTAACAAGCCTATTATTCCAGCAACTAATGGGGCCTGGCACTTCTGTCTTTAGCAGGTAGTGGAAAGTCCCTACTACTAGGTGTCCTGTTTTAGCTGTGGGGTGGAGCCGGAGCTCAGTTGAGGGGTTACCAACACTGGTGGAGCGAGAGGAAATATTGGCACGGTAGGTCTCCAGCATGGATCTAACTGATGTCTGCCACAGCAGGCAGTGAGCTAACCACCTGACCATCTGCTGCCCAAAAGTGAGCTTTTTTATTTTTAGCATAGCAAACAAAAACATACCTACTAATTGTGAAACTAAATTCTAGTTGCTCTACAATGCTAGGAATGGTGCTCTCCTATTGAAAGTTAATTAAATCACAGCAAACCTAAAAAACATTTTAAAAAATTAATTTAAATAAATAATATTTTTAAATGTTAGGAGTTGTATTAAAATTTTAAATGTGTGTTAAATTTTAAATCTAAAATATTTATTTCATTTACATAAACTTTGCTATTAGTGGCGGCAGTAATCATGTGCTTGTTGCTTGGTTAGGATCCCTCCAAATTATGGCTGATTAGCAATTAATTGGCCAATTAGTAAAATTTGTAGTAGAAATTTTGGGCTGCTCTTACTTGGAAGCCAAAAATGTAATCGTAACAATAAAAATGTATTTGCTAATGGAAATTAGAGTTAAAAAACACCTTGAATAATTGCTCAGTTCATGTAAACATTGAGACCTTAATGAAGGAAAGAAAGAAAAAACAAATGATACATAAACTTTGAAAAACATTTTTAAAAATAATTGAAATCCAAGAAAGATGTTCATTGTAAGGACTGACTTATTACCATTAGAATATTCTCTTGGAATATTTGAATATATATGAGGTCTGTCCAAAAAGAAACCAAACTTAAAACCGTGCCAACCAGCCGGCGCAGCGTGCTTGCGACTGCAGTCGTTTATTGGTGACCTTGACCTTCAGTTTAATAATAGTTTCATCACACCACGTCAATTAGTCATCGATCTACACGCGCTTGAGTTAACGTATGTTTAGTGCACTTGACGATTTGTTGCAAGTTGAACAATGTAAGATCTTGAAGAGCAATATGTTTGTGTGAAATTCTGTTTCAAATTGGGAAAAACCTTTACAGAGACTTTTCTAATGTTGTAACAGGCCTATGGTGGGGATTGTTTGAGCCGTACGCAATGTGACAAGTGGTACCAGCATTTCAAACCGGGCAGAACGTCCACAGAAGAAGATCACAAATCTGGACGACCTTCCACAACAACGTATGAAGATCACATTGAGAAAGTGCGTGCTGTGATCTGTGGAAATCGTCGCCTGACTGTCTGTGAAGTTTCCGAAGAAGTAGGCATCTGTAAAATTTGTGCCACGTGATTCTAAAAGAAAAATTGAACATGCATCGTGTAGCCGCAAAATTTGTTCCGTGTCTGCTGTCAGATGAACAAAAAGAGAACCGAGTCACAGTCAGTCAGTCACTCTTTGATCTTTCGAATGCTGATGAAAGCTTTCTGAAAAGTGTCATAACAGGTGACGAAACGTGGATGTACGACTACAATGTTGAAACAAAAAGGCAGGTCGATGCAGTGGGTTGGATCATCGCTGCCGCGACCAAAAAAGCACATCAGAGTCACTCAAATGTGAAGGTGATGTTGATCGTCATTTTTGATTAGAAGGGCGTCGTTCATGAGTTTGTTCCATGTTCAGACAATCAATAGACAGTTTTACTTGGATGTCCTGAGGCATGGAAAAACAAAACCTGGATGCTGCACCATGACAATGCACCTGCTCTCACGTCACTCCCTTATCCGTGACTTCCCCCAGTTGAAATTCACCCTGAAAGGTCACTGATTTCAGTCGATAGAAGAGATCGAAGAAAATTTGCTGCGAGAACTGTGCACTATCCCTGAAATGCATTCCAGGATGTGTTCCAAAACTGGAAAAAATGTTGGGAGCAGTGTGTCAACAGTGGAGGGAACTATTTTGAAGACGACCAGAAGGCTGATTAAATTGTAAGTAAAGCAATAAATTTGGTTTTTAAAAAGTTTGGTTTCTTTTTGGACAGACCTCGTATATACAGAGTGATCAAAGAATAATTATGTAGTGGAAAATTTATTATGTTTTGTTTCAATACATGAACTCTTACAATAAAGTATTACAATAAACTGTGTTACAATAAATGCTGAAAATGAGCTTCACTCACGTTTAAACATTTTTCCACATGTTTTTCATATTCTTAAAAATGTTTTGCAGTTCTTCAGATGTTATTCCTCTACTGAAATTGATGATGTTTTGCTTCAGGTCATCGATGAAATGGAGATTATTTTCAAAGACCTTTGCTTTCACTGCTCCCCACAGTAAAAGTTTGGGGGCATGTGGTCAGGAGAGCGTGCAGGCCAAATTCCTTTTGATATCAGCTGATCACCAAACAATTCTTCCAGCAGTTTCATCATTTGAGTAGATGTGAGAGCTGTGGCTCTGTCCTGCTTGAAGTAGGCATCTTTGATTTCTTCTTCGTCTAATTCACCAATAGAAGGATATATTATGTCATTACAATAACACTCTGAATTGTTGGGATTTTCAAAAAATATAGGCCCAATAGTGCATTTTGTGATATAGTTACTCAAACAGTTCATGGGGATTAGAAGTAGACCAAATTCTGGTATTCTGGTTATTAACATATCCAGAGATGAATTCAGCATTCATCAGAAAAAAATGTTTTATCCAATATGTCGTTGCTGTTTATATCAATACAATTCTTAAACCAGTTGCAATATTCATCTCGCTTACCATGGTCTGCAGTTTTCAATTCGTGCACAATGTTCACATTGAACAGTTAAATATTTTACTCCTTTAAAGCATTATGGGCGCTCCCATATGAAATATCCACTTGTTGAGAAAGTCGATGCAGTGATTTTGAAAGGCTCTGAAGCATGTGTCTGAAATTTTTTACAGCTTCTCATCCAACACTGTTGGCCTACCTGATAATCCTCAACTGAACCAGTATCTTCAAATTTGCTAATCAGTGCCCTTACAGTGTTTCTGTTTAGAAGCTTTGCATTAGGAAATTCTTGTAAGAACTCATTTTTGAACTCTTGTGGTGTATTTACTGTTATTTGCGTACACTTTCTTCATGAGAAAGATTCGTTTGGCTTTTGAAAGAACCATTACACAAAAATCATGTTTCACTTTTGCAAATTGTGTTCATTTGGGAACTACATTACAAAACAACAAAGCACAAGGAGAGGAATCAAAAATGATTACATATATACTCCACTGCATAGTTACCTTCTGATCACCCTGTATATATAAAACTTAGGTGATTAATGGAATATGTGCATGTTTCGTGACATTAATATGTAGGAAACCAGTAAATTAATCAGTTTAAAGTCTGATCTTCATGACATAGAGAGCCTTACCACTGTTTTTTGTCTAATTATGTATGCTTAGTATATTATCTGAGTTGACTGATCAGGAACTGGTAATTCAAGAAATTGTCATTTAAAATATTAACAAACTCAGTGATCAAGTTGTCTGCTGTTATAAAGAAAGAGATTGATAAATATCTTAACTTGCACAAATATTAAGTTATACCTTTGACAGATTCATAATTGTTCTCAATTTTTAATCTGTGTTTGTAGACCAGTATTACTTTCACAACTTGGGATTTCACATGGTTGTGTATTTTAGATTAAGAAATTGCTTGTTGATTAGTTTAACAAAAATCTTTAAGCTTTTGATTTTAAGTACTAAATTTCTATTATATTTTTGAAAGCCTTTAGAAGTTTCTTATGTTTGAATCTATGTTTGTAGAACATTGTTGCTTTTAATATTTTGGCTTTTAAATTCACCTATCTGTGCATTAATTGGGATTTGGATATACCTGTATTGATTAGGTAAACTTTTGGAGATTTCAGTTTCCACCATGGAATCAATCCTCTCTTGTTTTCTTCTTTTTTTTTTGAATAAACTTAAGTCTCATTAATGTGTTGCAGTTTGAATTGTGTTTTTAGACTAGTATTACATTTTTTAAATTTTATTTTTACCTAGTTATGTGCAGGGTTGTCAATCCTGGGTTGAGGAGAGGGACCCACTAAAATACATACACATTATGAGGTATATGGGTGGAGGTGATGATGTGGTGATAGAATGAATGTCGGTGGAATTTACCATTTCTACCCCTTTTCCCCTCCAACTTCGAGTCAGATAGGTTTTGTGTTAATTTATTGTTGAAACCTGGTATAATATGGAAAACGCAGAACAGAGCAATATTCAGGCCTTTCTGACTAAAAATATGAAAGTTTTCCATTTTTTATGAAGCCTGATAATCAGTAAAAAGACAGATAAGGAAGATTACAGATGATTATCTGTTGATTGATTGGCACGTCCCTACTCTACATTAACATAAGAAAATTTGGAAACCTTTCTGATTTAAACATTTAAAAATTTTGCTGTAATAATATAGCAAAGCCTCAACATTGTTTTCTATCAAGTAGAACTTTCCAAGGATTGGGATGCCATGCAATGTAAAGAACCATTTATATTGATTGAGCTTGGTCATGTCTACTGTATACGTTTTAATGTATGTGAATTACATTTGAATTATTCATATAAATTAAACAATAATGATAAGTGAATCTGGTATGTTTTCCATGGATTTACTATCAATGAAAGTATTCCTGAAAATGCTATGTATGTATGTATTTGTGAGAAACAGTCATCATGGTACACAATGAATCTTTTTTTCCTTGTCTAGATACTAAATGGGATTTTTCATTTGACTGCAATGTTCAACTTTTCAGCCAGGGAAAGTTGAAATGCAGGCACTAGATGGCATCATCGTTTGTTGTGGACCAGATGGGGAAAAGAAAAGCATTGCTAAAAATGTGCTGAGATCGACAGAGAGGTACTGTGCAATTTTTGTCACTGATTTAAAATGTCAATTTGGTTAGGAGCAATAATAGTAAAACCTGTATTTCATGCAAAGCAATCATTACAATTCAAACAAATTCAGCCCGTGCTTGTCCATTATGATGATTTTTGTTAGTCTGAAAATGAACAATAGTATCATTCCCATACAAGATGATGAAATTAATTTTTGCTTTGGAAAATGCTTTTTTAAAACTAGGTAATAGGAGAAGGATTAACCAACAAATTGTTAATACGAATTAATTTTCGATTTTATCTTGGACGTTATGCTAATTTATGACTTATTTTAAAATCGTTAACATTTTGCTACTCAAGTGACTCATTTTGTGTGGATCTTGAAATTCTGCAGTGTGCTGAAATTTTATTCAGCTTTTCTTTCCCTAAATTTGTAGACAAGCATTAGCGTTAGCAAGGTTACAGAGGTGCTTGTAGAGGATTTTAAACTAAATAAAAACCCTTAGTATGAAAACTGACATGCACACATTCTTTAAGGCTACAGAACCTTCCCCTTCTAGTAATTGAGAAGTTCAAGAATCTTCATATGAAGAAATCTTATCTGTTTATTTACATGAAAGACAATACATTTTAAGGTCAAAATCCATTGAAGTCTACAAATTCCATTTTTTTTTAGGTAATAATATTGTCCATGGGTTAGTTTGTTTCCCAGAAGGATCAGGGAGACAATTGATGGTCACATGGTGTCGTTTACGGTTGTGTACAAAGACCAACCTGCACAACTGCCATTTTGTTTTCAGTGTAAAACCACCGGACATACCCCAGCGAGCTGTCCTACCAACACCTGCAGGGAGGAAACAGAAAAGAAGTCTCCAATAAACATCATCACCATTGAAGAAGATTCTGAAGCACCCACACCTGCTCCTTCACCAAGCGTCGACTCTGATGAGTCTAACGTTCCTGGACCAGAAGGCAGAGAAGAAAGGGTGCCAAGAGGACCATCAGAGAAAAACGAGTGCAAGACCTCTGAAAAAAAAAAACTTCTTGAAACTGTCAATGCTGCTCCCCAAACTGAGACTCAGGGGGCTGCAACCGTGGGAACGAACTAGGCCCATAAAAGTCCTCTGACTTAGCATATTTTTGTCCACCCCTGTATCTTCTAGACTTAGGCTTGTTGCCAGGATAGTTTAGTGTATAGGAAATTAGACATAAATTTTCTCCTTGACGTGCTTCAATAGATAAGTTTTATTTTTTTCTTCCCGTGAGTATGGTGATAGATAGGACGCCTCTGGACGTACTAGTTAAGTGAACCCCCTAGCTTTATACATAGTGTTTTAAAATTATCACAGTAAACAAAACATCAATCCTCAAGTAGTTCGAATCCCCACCTATAACCCCCCCCGCCCCCCTTTCCATACCCTTTCACCATCCATGCAACGTAATCTGTAAAAGTTTCGAACTTGGGAGATTTCTCCCCCTAGATATCTGTTAGTAGCCACCAGGTTACGGACTTAGAATTTTCTTCATCTTGCCCGCATAATTTGTAAAAGTCACAGAGACTTAAGTTTTTCTTCTCTCCTTCTTCCGTAACCACTCTGTAAACACTTCATCCCTTCTATCCTTCCTTTCCTCCTCCTTCCCTTACTGTAACAACTTAGACTAGATAGCAGGACCCTTTGGGCACCTACGTAGCTAGCTACGCCAGGATAGTAATAAGGATTAGATACTAAGGCCCCAAGGAAAGGATAGGGTTAAAGACACAGTAGACAGATCGCCACATAGTAATCAGTCGAATCCCCAGCACCGACCCCTGCCACGCACAGCCCCCTCCAGCCCCCCCTTCTTCTTTCCATAGCACCAGACCGCTCCCTGTAATTGGAGCCTAATCGGATTTAGTGACTGACTGCCTCACCACCAGCCGACAACAAGGTACAGCAGGGGGCCTAGTCATTAGCGAGCTGCACATAACAAGCATGATGGAGCCCCAACCATCTACAAGTTAAACGCAACCGCCACCAACAACACCACAGCCACGAAGGTATGCTCCTCTAAGGACAATGGGGCCCAGGAAGGAATGCCTTCCTTTGAGGAGTTCCTTCGTGAACTTGAGCTGGACGCTAAGGACGCGTCCAGCCTGAAAATTGAGAGACAAAGCTCTCTCTTCGTTACGCCTGCCACCGGCGTCTACTGCGAGGACGTCGGGCGTGCTCTAAACCTGGCCGGGCTCCTTCCTAAGGTCAGAGCGGTGATCCCAAGTTACGGGGGGGGGGGGCAATCGAGGTGATCAGCCGTACCACCCCGTGACGCGGAGGAGCTCTGCACCAGAGCCCCTGACAATAAAAGGCATAAACCACGTGATGAGGGGGCCTCGCCCCTCGCGTGGGTAAAGATCAGGGGCTTGCCCCTTACAACAGGCTGCAGAGTGCCACAGCAGATACTGGAGAGGTATGGGCAGACGCTCATACCTCTTAAAGTATGACTGCATCCCTGGGCTGCTGCTCCTCTCCGGGCAGAGGAGCGGCAAGATGCTACTCAGAGAGCCGATCCAAGGAGAATACAGGAGACTGTGGATGGGAGGACATACAGTTTCTCCGTGTTCTATCGGGAACCAAGCCAGCACCTCCACCTTATTGCCGCATATTGCCGGACAACAAGTCATACGCGTTTTCAGCTGCCCGACGGAGCTGAAAGAGAGAGGCAGAGGTAAGTAGGGCCCAAGACCCCAAGAACTGGACACGGTGGGACAAGCCCACAGCAAGTAAACAAATCGGCAGCCCACCACGGAGACAAACACCCCAGCGGAAACACCGCCCATAATAAAGCAGAGGACCCGGGAGAGGGACGCAAGGACCCCCTG
>JACATO010001742.1:0-10901 GCA_018389105.1 Nautilus pompilius | reverse complement strand
TTGTAAAAAGATGCAACTTGTACAAAAGTTACACAAGTGATTCAAGTCAGAAGTTATTAAAAGATCATCAGTTTTAGAAGTATAAACGCGCATTAGTTAAAACTTTTCAAACTGCAACAGTTAAGAAGTTATTAATCGTACATCAATTCATAAAATATAAACGTCCAACAGTTCATAAGTTATAAACGTGCAACATTTCCATAATATAAAAGAAACAGCAGTTCAGAAGTTGCAAACCTGCTCAGTTCATAGGATATAAACGAACATTAGACCTGATGTTGTAAAAGAGCATCAGTTTAGAAGTTATAAACGTGCATCGGTTTAGAAGTTGTAAACGGGCATCGGTTCAGAATTTAAAAAAAGCTTCATTTCAGATTATATAGACGAACATCAGTCAGTGTATATAAAAGAAAATCAGTTCAGAAGTTATAAAAGAGCATCAATTCTCAAGATATAAACGTGCATGATGAGTAAAGTAGATATTAATGAGCCTCTGTTGAGAAGTTATAATCGATGATCAATTCAGAAGTTACAAACTGCATCAGTTCAGAAGTTGTAAAGATGCAACTGTACAAAAGTTACAAACGTGATTCAATTCAGAAGTTATTAAAGATCATCAGTTCAGGAGTTATAAACGGGCATGGGTTCAGAATTTATAAATACGCATAACTCAGTAGTTATAAACGAGCGTCCGTTCAGAAGTAATAAACGCTGCATCAGTTTAGAAGTTATAAAAAAAGCTTCATTTCAGACTTATCAGGCGAGCATCAGTTCAGTGTATATAAAGAAAATCAGTTCAGAAGTTATAAAAGAGCATCAATTCTAAAGATATAACGTGCATCAGTTTAGAAGTTATAAAAAAGCTTCATTTCAGATTATATAGGCGAGCATCAGTTCAGTGTATATAAAAGAAAATCAGTTCTGAAGTTATAAAAGAGCATCACAATTCTCAAGATTATAAACGTGCATGAGATAAAGTAGATATTAATGAGCTCTGTTGAGAAGTTATAATCGATGATCAATTCAGAAGTTACAAACATGCATCAGTTCAGAAGTTGTAAAGATGCAACTGTACAAAAGTTACAAAAGTGATTCAATTCAGAAGTTATTAAGATCATCAGTTTAGAAGTTATAAACGCGCATTAGTTAAAACTTTCAAACTGCAACAGTTAAGAAGTTATAATCGTACATCAATTCATAAAATATAAACGTCCAACAGTTCATAAGTTATAAACGTGCAACATTTCATAATATATAAAGAAACAGCAGTTCAGAAGTTGCAAACCTGCTCAGTTCATAGGATATAAACGAACATTAGACCTGATGTTGTAAAAGAGCATCAGTTTAGAAGTTATAAACGTGCATCAGTTTAGAAGTTATAAAAAAAGCTTCATTTCAGATTATATAGGCGAGCATCAGTTCAGTGTATATAAAAGAAAATCAGTTCAGAAGTTATAAAAGAGCATCAATTCTAAAGATATAAACGTGCATCAGTTTAGAAGTTATAAAAAAGCTTCATTTCAGATTATATAGGCGAGCATCAGTTCAGTGTATATAAAAGAAAATCAGTTCTGAAGTTATAAAAAGTGCTTCAATTCTAAAGATATAAACGAGAATCAGATTAGAAGTTATAAAGGTGCATAAGTTCAAAAGTTATAAACGCGCATCATTTCATAATATATAAGAAACAGCAGTTCAGAAGTTGCAAACGTGCTCAGTTCATAGGATATAAACGAACATCAGATCTGATGTTGTAAAAGACCATCAGTTTAGAAGTTATAAACGTGCATGGGTTCAGAATTTATAAAGATGCAACTGTACAAAAGTTACAAACCTGATTCAATTCAGAAGTAATTAAAGATCATCAGTTCAGAAGTAATAAAACGTGCATCAGTTCAGAATTTAAAAAAAAGCTTATTTCAGATTATATAGACGAGCATCAGTTCAGAAGTTATAAAAGAGCATCAATTCTCAAGATATAAACGTGCATGAGTAAAGTAGATATTAATGAGCCTCTGTTGAGAAGTTATAATCGATGATCAATTCAGAAGTTACAAACATGCATCAGTTCAGAAGTTGTAAAGATGCAACTGTACAAAAGTTACAAAAGTGATTCAATTCAGAAGTTATTAAAGATCATCAGTTTAGAAGTTATAAACGCGCATTAGTTAAAACTTTTCAAACTGCAACAGTTAAGAAGTTATAATCGTACATCAATTCATAAAATATAAACGTCCAACAGTTCATAAGTTATAAACGTGCAACATTTCATAATATATAAAGAAAAACAGCAGTTCAGAAGTTGCAAACCTGCTCAGTTCATAGGATATAAACGAACATTCGACCTGATGTTTTAAAAGAGCATCAGTTTAGAAGTTATAAACGTGCATCGGTTTAGAAGTTGTAAACGGGCATCGGTTCAGAATTTAAAAAAAAGCTTCATTCAGATTATATAGACGAAATCAGTTCAGTGTATATAAAAGAAAATCAGTTCAGAAGTTATAAAAGAGCATCAATTCTCAAGATAAACGTGCATGCCTGAGTAAAGTAGATATTAATGAGCCTCTGTTGAGAAGTTATTAATCGATGATCAATTCAGAAGTTCCAACATGCATCAGTTCAGAAGTTGTAAAGATGCAACTGTACAAAAGTTACAAAAGTGATTCAATTCAGAAGTTATTAAAGATCATCAGTTTAGAAGTTATAAACGCGCATTAGTTAAAACTTTTCAAACTGCAACAGTTAAGAAGTTATAATCGTACATTCCAATTCATAAAATATAAAACGTCCAACAGTTTCATAAGTTATAAACGTGCAACATTCATAATATATAAAGAAACAGCAGTTCAGAAGTTGCAAACCTGCTCAGTTCATAGGATATAAACGAACATTAGACCTGATGTTGTTAAAAAGGCATCAGTTTAGAAGTTATAAACGTGCATCAGTTTAGAAGTTATAAAAAAAGCTTCATTTCAGATTATATAGGCGAGCATCAGTTCAGTGTATATAAAAGAAAATCAGTTCAGAAGTTTATAAAAGAGCATCAATTCTAAAGATATAAACGTGCATCAGTTTAGAAGTTTATAAAAAAGCTTCATTTCAGATTATATAGGCGAGCATCAGTTCAGTGTATATAAAAGAAAATCAGTTCTGAAGTTATAAAAAGTGCTTCAATTCTAAAGATATAAACGAGAATCAGATTAGAAGTTATAAAGGTGCATAAGTTCAAAAGTTATAAACGCGCATCATTTCATAATATATAAAGAAACAGCAGTTCAGAAGTTGCAAACGTGCTCAGTTCATAGGATATAAACGAACATCAGATCTGATGTTGTAAAAGACCATCAGTTTAGAAGTTATAAACGTGCATGGGTTCAGAATTTATAAAGATGCAACTGTACAAAAGTTACAAACCTGATTCAATTCAGAAGTAATTAAAGATCATCAGTTCAGAAGTAATAAACGTGCATCAGTTCAGAATTTAAAAAAAAGCTTCATTTCAGATTATATAGACGAGCATCAGTTCAGAAGTTATAAAAGAGCATCAATTCTCAAGATATAAACGTGCATGAGTAAAGTAGATATTAATGAGCCTCTGTTGAGAAGTTATAATCGATGATCAATTCAGAAGTTACAAACATGCATCAGTTCAGAAGTTGTAAAGATGCAACTGTACAAAAGTTACAAAAGTGATTCAATTCAGAAGTTATTAAAGATCATCAGTTTAGAAGTTATAAACGCGCATTAGTTAAAACTTTTCAAACTGCAACAGTTAAGAAGTTATAATCGTACATCAATTCATAAAATATAAACGTCCAACAGTTCATAAGTTATAAACGTGCAACATTTCATAATATATAAAGAAACAGCAGTTCAGAAGTTGCAAACCTGCTCAGTTCATAGGATATAAACGAACATTAGACCTGATGTTTAAAAGAGCATCAGTTTAGAAGTTATAAACGTGCATCGGTTTAGAAGTTGTAAACGGGCATCGGTTCAGAATTTAAAAAAAAGCTTCATTTCAGATTATATAGCCGAACATCAGTTCAGTGTATAAAAGAAAATCAGTTCAGAAGTTATAAAAGAGCATCAATTCTCAAGATATAAACGTGCATGAGTAAAGTAGATATTAATGAGCCTCTGTTGAGAAGTTATAATCGATGATCAATTCAGAAGTTACAAACATGCATCAGTTCAGAAGTTGTAAAGATGCAACTGTACAAAAGTTACAAAAGTGATTCAATTCAGAAGTTATTAAAGATCATCAGTTTAGAAGTTATAAACGCGCATTAGTTTAAAACTTTTCAAACTGCAACAGTTAAGAAGTTATAATCGTACATCAATTCATAAAATATAAACGTCCAACAGTTCATAAGTTATAAACGTGCAACATTTCATAATATATAAAGAAAACAGCAGTTCAGAAGTTGCAAACCTGCTCAGTTCATAGGATATAAACGAACATTAGACTGATGTTGTAAAAGAGCATCAGTTTAGAAGTTATAAACGTGCATCGGTTTAGAAGTTGTTAAACGGGCATCGGTTCAGAATTTTTAAAAAAAGCTTCATTTCAGATTATATAGACGAACATCAGTTCAGTGTATATAAAAGAAAATCAGTTCAGAAGTTATATAAAAGAGCATTCAATTCTCAGATATAACCGTGCATGAGTAAAGTAGATATTAATGAGCCTCTGTTGAGAAGTTATAATCGATGATCAATTCAGAAGTTACAAACATGCATCAGTTCAGAAGTTGTAAAGATGCAACTGTACAAAAGTTACAAAAGTGATTCAATTCAGAAGTTATTAAAGATCATCAGTTTAGAAGTTATAAACGCGCGCATTAGTTAAAACTTTTCAAACTGCAAACAGTTAAGAAGTTATAATCGTTACCAATTCATAAAATATAAACGTCCAACAGTTCATAAGTTATAAACGTGCAACATTTCATAATATATAAAGAAACAGCAGTTCAGAAGTTGCAAACCTGCTCAGTTCATAGGATATAAACGAACATTAGACCTGATGTTGTAAAAGAGCATCAGTTTAGAAGTTGTAAACGGGCATCGGTTCAGAATTTAAAAAAAAGCTTCATTTCAGATTATATAGACGAACATCAGTTCAGTGTATATAAAAGAAAATCAGTTCAGAAGTTATAAAAGAGCATCAATTCTCAAGATATAAACGTGCATGAGTAAAGTAGATATTAATGAGCCTCTGTTGAGAAGTTATAATCGATGATCAATTCAGAAGTTACAAACATGCATCAGTTCAGAAGTTGTAAAGATGCAACTGTACAAAAGTTACAAAAGTGATTCAATTCAGAAGTTATTAAAGATCATCAGTTTAGAAGTTATAAACGCGCATTAGTTAAAACTTTTCAAACTGCAACAGTTAAGAAGTTATAATCGTACATCAATTCATAAAATATAAACGTCCAACAGTTCATAAGTTATAAAACGTGCAACATTTCATAATATATAAAGAAACAGCAGTTCAGAAGTTGGCAAACCTGGCTCAGTTCATAGGATATAAACGAACATTAGACCTGATGTTGTAAAAGAGCATCAGTTTAGAAGTTATAAACGTGCATCGTTAGAAGTTGTAAACGGGCATCGGTTCAGAATTTAAAAAAAAGCTTCATTTCAGATTATATAATCTGGAAGTTAACTGAATCTGGTTCAAATATCACGAGTAATTCTTTTCGGGTTTTTGTGGTCCGCAGGTTTCGGTGTCCTCTGACTCCGTCGAAGACGAAGTAATGATTTCAATGCTCCACTCGCGGAAACTTAAAACATTGATTTCCCAAGTGCAACCTTAATATTTAGTATACAATAGCAAATATCATGTTATGTTAAATGCTAATGATTTTTGGATCGCTGGCACCATTAGCATCTTTGTAGAATTTTTCACATAGCAATTATCACTCGCGTCCCAATCAGTTCCTTTTACATGATCGTGTCTCCTTTGGAAAAAGTGCGGATAAATGTAACAAGGAAGGCCTCTGTAGAGATCGCAAACGATCACGATGGAGAGAAAGTTTTGAGAATGCAGACGAGAGCCAGAGTGCCCTGGAAGCGTTGACATAAATCCTTGTCCATACGGATTCTTTATAAGTTCAGTCGTTCCCATGTAACCAAACAATTTCTATCTTTCTATGTCAAAGAAAAGAAAAAATACATAGAGATTATGATCGAACATCTAGAATCTGAAACATTACTTTTGGAAATAGAATCTAAGTCCACAAACCAGGCCTCCACATTATCTCGCTGCGAGCAGGATTAGAAATTCGACTCTCCGATATTAGCAAGAACATCTTTGGTGGTATCATTTTTCGATTTAAATCAAATATTTTTACAAATTTTTATAGGAAACAGAAATTGCTATTTCCTAATAGATACAGGTCAACAATTGAGAAATCACTTCAAGTTGGTGTAATTTGAATATCACTGGAATCCGAATAAATATGCGAATGTTATTGTAGAGTATGGCGGCATTCATTATTTTCCCATATAGTCTTAACTATTGCAACACTTACTAACTTTTACGAGGAAAAGTAAAAGATTCTCTTTTAAGTTAGGAGATAAACAGACTTTTTTCCGAATTTAATGACAAATTACAATCTTATTTTCGATACATTTGGTGGCGCTGCCTCCAGATTTTGAACCTGCGCGTGCATCGCACTTTGGATTTCAAATCCAACGCCTTAACCAATCAGCCAATGCAACTAAAACCAGCATCAATAATCTAATATTTTCCAGAGAAAAGTTGATTACCGATAAATAAATACCTTGGATTCATTCTACAAATCCAAATGACGATATAGACATATTCTTTCATATATACTTCATTGCAGGAATCGAACCCGGACCACTGAAATAAAGACCAGGACACCGCACTGAGAGACTACATGACAACACTGCAAAACATAACATAAACACCTGTTCTATTTGCTTCAATTAGAAGCAGTTCTTTATCAACGCATCGCATTATTTTTTTACTTCCGTATGGATCTCGGTACTATATTTATTCTTACCTTGCTATCTTCAGCCCATATAACACCTGCTTTCCAAATACTAAATGGTTGAACGATAGTCGATTACAATAAATTAAAACCTAAACTAACGTTCATGATGAGTTTTTTGTTTCTCGGATGATTACGTATAAGCAGCTAGCTACAATTGAACGCCTTATCTCTTTGGCCTTCCATTCATATGTGCTTTTTTATATCACACACAAGTTAAATAAATTCGACTATCCGATATTAGCAATAAAATCTTCAGCGATATCATTTTTCGATTCAAATCAAATATTTTTTAAAATATTATAAAGAAAACAGAAAATGTTATTTCCTAATAGGTCCAGACAAAAATGATGAAAACTTCTAGTTTGGGAAATTTGGAAATCTCTGGAATCCGAATAGATACTGCGAAAGTTAATGTAGAGAATGGCGTCATTACTGCGATGCGAAACATAAACCGATATTATCTATACTTCAATTAGAAATAGTTCTTCATCCTCGCTTCGCTTTATTTTTTTACCTCCTTCTGGATCTCCGTGAAATTATTATTCTTATCTTGCTAACTTTAGGCCATACAGCAACTGCTTTCGAAACACTGAAACGTTGAAAGATTGTAGGCAAGAAGACTGTAGAAACTAACCTAACGCCAATGATGAGTTTTCGCTTTCAGGATGTGCCTAATGCGATTGAACATCTCATCCCATTGGCCTTCCATTCCGTTGTACCTTTTCCTATCGCTCCTTACTTATAGAAATTCGACTCTCCGATATTAGCAAGAACATCTTTGGTGGTATCATTTTTCGATTTAAATCAAATATTTTTACAAATTTTTATAGGAAACAGAAATTGCTATTTCCTAATAGATACAGGTCAACAATTGAGAAATCACTTCAAGTTGGTGTAATTTGAATATCACTGGAATCCGAATAAATATGCGAATGTTATTGTAGAGTATGGCGGCATTCATTATTTCCCATATAGTCTTAACTATTGCAACACTTACTAACTTTTACGAGGAAAAGTAAAAGATTCTCTTTTAAGTTAGGAGATAAACAGACTTTTTTCCGAATTTTAATGACAAATTACAATCTTATTTTCGATACATTTGGTGGCGCTGCCTCCAGATTTTGAACCTGCGCGTGCATCGCACTTTGGATTTCAAATCCAACGCCTTAACCAATCAGCCAATGCAACTAAAACCAGCATCAATAATCTAATATTTTCCAGAGAAAAGTTGATTACCGATAAATAAATAGCTGTTGGATTCATTCTACAAATCCAAATGACGATATAGACATATGATGGCATATTCTTTCATATATACTTCATTGCAGGAATCGAACCCGGACCACTGAAATAAAGACCAGGACACCGCACTGAGAGACTACATGACAACACTGCAAAAACATAACATAAACACCTGTTCTATTTGCTTCAATTAGAAGCAGTTCTTTATCAACGCATCGCATTATTTTTTTACTTCCGTATGGATCTCGGTACTATATTTATTCTTACCTTGCTATCTTCAGCCCATATAACACCTGCTTTCCAAATACTAAATGGTTGAACGATAGTCGATTACAATAAATTAAAACCTAAACTAACGTTCATGATGAGTTTTTGTTTCTCGGATGATTACGTATAAGCAGCTAGCTACAATTGAACGCCTTATCTCTTTGGCCTTCCATTCATATGTGCTTTTTTATATCACACACAAGTTAAATAAATTCGACTATCCGATATTAGCAATAAAATCTTCAGCGATATCATTTTTCGATTCAAATCAAATATTTTTTTAAAATATTATAAAGAAAACAGAAAATGTTATTTCCTAATAGGTCCAGACAAAAATGATGAAAACTTCTAGTTTGTGAAATTTGGAAATCTCTGGAATCCGAATAGATACTGCGAAAGTTAATGTAGAGAATGGCGTCATTCTCTATTTTATATTTACTCTTAACTATTGCAAAAACTTATAATCAGTACTGGCTTTTATAGTGAAATAGAAAGATATTATCTTTTAAGTAAGTGGGGAAACATATTTTTTTTTCCAAATGTAAATTAAAAATTACAATATAATTTTCGATTCATTTGGGAACGCTGCGAGCAGGATTTGAACCTGCGTGTGCATCGCACATTGGATTTCAAATCCAACGCCTTAACCACTCGGCCATCGCAGCTGCATACCACTGCCATTTTGTTGTATTTTGCAGAGGAAAAATGATTACCGATATCTAAATACCTGTTGGATTCATTGTACAAATTCAAATGACGATATAGACATATGTTGACATATTCATTCACATCTACATTATTCCGGGATCGAACCCGGACATCAGAAGAAATTCCAGGAAGCCTAACCGCTAGACTTTATGAGAAAACTGCGATGCGAAACATAAACCGATATTATCTATACTTCAATTAGAAATAGTTCTTCATCCTCGCTTCGCTTTATTTTTTTACCTCCTTCTGGATCTCCGTGAAATTATTATTCTTATCTTGCTAACTTTAGGCCATACAGCAACTGCTTTCGAAACACTGAAACGTTGAAAGATTGTAGGCAAGAAGACTGTAGAAACTAACCTAACGCCAATGATGAGTTTTCGCTTTCAGGATGTGCCTAATGCGATTGAACATCTCATCCCATTGGCCTTCCATTCCGTTGTACCTTTTCCTATCGCTCCTTACTTATAGAAATTCGACTCTCCGATATTAGCAAGAACATCTTTGGTGGTATCATTTTTCGATTTAAATCAAATATTTTTACAAATTTTTATAGGAAACAGAAATTGCTATTTCCTAATAGATACAGGTCAACAAATTGAGAAATCACTTCAAGTTGGTGTAATTTGAATATCACTGGAATCCGAATAAATATGCGAATGTTATTGTAGAGTATGGCGGCATTCATTATTTCCCATATAGTCTTAACTATTGCAAACTTACTAACTTTTACGAGGAAAAGTAAAAGATTCTCTTTTAAGTTAGGAGATAAACAGACTTTTTTCCGAATTTTAATGACAAATTACAATCTTATTTTCGATACATTTGGTGGCGCTGCCTCCAGATTTTGAACCTGCGCGTGCATCGCACTTTGGATTTCAAATCCAACGCCTTAACCAATCAGCCAATGCAACTAAAACCAGCATCAATAATCTAATATTTTCCAGAGAAAAGTTGATTACCGATAAATAAATAGCTGTTGGATTCATTCTACAAATCCAAATGACGATATAGACATATGATGGCATATTCTTTCATATATACTTCATTGCAGGAATCGAACCCGGACCACTGAAATAAAGACCAGGACACCGCACTGAGAGACTACATGACAACACTGCAAAACATAACATAAACACCTGTTCTATTTGCTTCAATTAGAAGCAGTTCTTTATCAACGCATCGCATTATTTTTTTACTTCCGTATGGATCTCGGTACTATATTTATTCTTACCTTGCTATCTTCAGCCCATATAACACCTGCTTTCCAAATACTAAATGGTTGAACGATAGTCGATTACAATAAATTAAAACCTAAACTAACGTTCATGATGAGTTTTTGTTTCTCGGATGATTACGTATAAGCAGCTAGCTACAATTGAACGCCTTATCTCTTTGGCCTTCCATTCATATGTGCTTTTTTATATCACACACAAGTTAAATAAATTCGACTATCCGATATTAGCAATAAAATCTTCAGCGATATCATTTTTCGATTCAAATCAAATATTTTTTTAAAATATTATAAAGAAAACAGAAAATGTTATTTCCTAATAGGTCCAGACAAAAATGATGAAAACTTCTAGTTTGGGAAATTTGGAAATCTCTGGAATCCGAATAGATACTGCGAAAGTTAATGTAGAGAATGGCGTCATT